>JAJJMC010012549.1:5451381-5478083 GCA_023531435.1 Papaver californicum
CTGCTTTTGTCCTCCCGGTGATTCTATGTCTTCCCCCATGTTGTTCTTGAGAGTATCTTCTCTTTAAACCGAAATAATATCTCAACAGAACCTCTATATCTTCATTATACAGGATCGGGCATAATATCCCGAAAATTACTTCCTTCCTGATTTGATTGCTTCAATCACGAGATTTTGGATATCCTTGAGTTTCCAAAAACCTGTTAACACTCTTATTAGTGAAGACCGAACAAAATCTTGCCAAAATATACTCAAACTCTCGCAACAGATTCTTATAGATTTGAGAAGAAAATTTTCCCGCCATAATTTTATTTGAATTCAAAAGATTGGGTGCCTTTATAACTTCTTATGGGTGCCTTTATCAATTTAGTGGGGGTGTTTTTAACACTTTTTAAGCCAATTTCCTCCACAAAAGTTTATTCTTCCAAAAACCCTAAAAGCACATAAAATCATATTATTAGTACAAAATAAGAGGACTATTAATACAACTAAGAGACTAAATAAGACATAAATGTGTCTATCAAGCCCATAAGGCATCAATAAGCCTTAATGACCAGTCTTTCCTATTAGGATTAACTGTTTTCTCTAAAATACGTTTTATCTCCCTGTTGGAAACCTTTACTTGACCACTAGTATGTGCGTGATATGGGGTGGATACTTTGTGGGTAATATTATATTTCTTCATAAACTATCACTAATTATAGCTTGCGGTGTACCAAAACGTGCAAATATGTTATCATTCAAAAACTGGACCACAACCTTGTGGTCGTTTGTTTTACATGAAACCGCGTCAACCCATTTAGAGATATAGTCAACAGCGACAAGTATGTAAAGATTACCAAAAGAGTTAGGAAATGGACCCATAAAATCAATGCCCCACACATCAAAGACCTCAATAACTGAAATAGGGTTCAAAGGCATCATATTTCTACGGGAAATGGTTCCTAACTTCTGGCAACGCTCACAAGCAACACAATAACTGTGGGAGTCTTTAAACAATAACGGCCAGTAGAATCCACACTACAATATCTTAGCAGCAGTCTTCTTAGGACTAAAGTGACCTCCACAAGTATGATCATGAAAAAAGGAAATAATACTAGACTGGTCACTCCCAGGTATACATCTCCTAATAATCTGGTCTGGACAATACTTAAACAAATAAGGATCGTCTCAAAAGAAATGCTTTACCTCGTCTAAAACACCTAGAACGATCTTGTATATCCCAATGTTGAGGCATTCGGCCAGTAACAAGATAATTCACTATATTCACAAACTAAGGTAATTGGGAATCAACAACAAGCCTAGACAAGTGGTCTTCTACCACGTTTTCTGCACCCTTTTTGTCTCTAATTTCTAGAGAAAATTCTTGTAACAAAAGGATCCATCTAATCATTTTAGGTTTAGTATCCTTCTTACACAAAAGGTACTTCAAATCAGTATGATCAGTAAAGAGTATAACCTTAGAACCTAAGAGATATGATCTAAACTTTTTTAAGGCAAAACCAATGGCTAACAGTTCCTTCTCAGTGGTGGTATAGTACAGTTGGGCATCATTTAAAGTTTTGCTGGCATAGTTAATCACATGAAGTAATTTGTTTTCTCGCTATCCTAACACAACACCAATAGCAGAATCTGAAGCATCACGCATGATCTCAATGAGTAGGTTCCAGTTAGGTGCCTGGACTATAGGGGCAGTAGTGAGCAAAGTCTTTAGCTTCTCGAAAGCCTCTAAACAAGCATCATCAAAGACAAACTTAACATCTTTTGAAAGCAAATTGCAGAGAGGTCTAGAAATCGAGCTAAAATCCTTAATAAATCGACGATAAAGACCTGCATGCCCTAAGAATGAACCAATATCTCTTACGGTTATGGGAACTTGTAAATTCTTAATAAGGTCAACTTTGGCTTTGTCTACCTTTATACCCTTAGAAGATACGATATGCCCTCAAACAATTCCTGATTGAACCATGAAATGACATTTATCCCAATTAAGCACTATTTTTTTTTCCTTGCACCGAGCAACACTAATGTCAAATGATGCAAGCACTCATCAAAATATGAACAAAATACTAAACATCATCCATAAAGACCTCTAAAAACCGTTACCATGTCAGAAAATATGCTCATCATGCAACACTGAAAAGTAGTGGGTGCATTACACAACCCGAAAGGTATGCGTCTATACGCAAAGGTACCAAAGGGACAAGTAAAAGTGGTTTTCTCTTGGTTTTATGGGGCAATAACAATCTGATTATAACCAGAGTAGCCATCTAACAAGCAATACTGACTATGTTCAGATAATCGTTCTAGCATTTGGTCGATGAAAGGAAGGGGAAAGTGATCCTTCCTTGTGACCTTGTTTATTTTTCTATAATCAATACAAACACGCCAACCCGTGGTCACTCGGGTTGGGATTAACTCATTATTATCGTTCTGGACTACAATGATACCTGATTTCTTGAAAACAACCTGAACGGGGATGACCCACTTACTATCTGAAATGGGGTAGATAATTCCCGCATCTAATAATTTAAGCACCTCAGTTTGAACTACTTCTTTCATGTTATGGTTTATTCGACGTTGCATCTCCATAGTAGGTTTAGTGTCATCCTTAAAATGAATATGATGCATACAAACAGTAGGACTTATACCCTTAATTTCTGCTAAGGTCCACCCTAAATCTTCCTTGTTATCTTGAAGTACGATCACTAGCCTACTTTCCTGATCACTATCCAAGTCGGATGCTACAATTACAGGAAAAGTCTCAGATGGGCCTAAAAACACATATTTCAGAGTATCTGGCAATTGTTTGAGGTCCAACTTATGAGGCTCTTCTAAAAAAGGAATTAAGGTAGAATTAGAAACTGGTAGTGGTTCGAACTTAGATTTTCATCTATTAGTATCTAACATGGGGGTAGATTTTAACAGAGCATTCACTTGATCAATGGTGCTATCATCATCAAAAGTTAAGCCAAAAAGGGATAGACAACTCTCTAATGGATCTTCGGATAAGATGTTTGGTAATGACTCTTGAACTAATGTTCTTATCATGTTCACCTCTTCGATGTACGTTTCATCTAGCTCAGGGGGTTGCTTACTAATATTAAAAATATTCATCTCAATCGTCAAATTACCAAAAGATAAAATTCATAATACCATTTCGACAATTAATGACCGCATTAGATGTAGCTAAAAACGAGCAACCTAATATCACAGGTATCTGGTTTTCTGGGTCAGGGACAGGTTGGGTATCTAGGATAAAAAAATACATAGGATAAATAAACCTATCGATCTCAATAAGAACATCCTCGACAATACCACGAGGAATTTTCACAAACCTATCAACTAACTGAAGTGTTATCTCGGTAGTTTTTAATTCACCAAGTCCTAGCTGGAGGTACACATGGTACAAAAGTAAGTTCACACTGGCTCCTAAGTTAAGTGACGCTTTCTCAACATGGTAGTTACCTATTGTGCAAGAAATGGTAGGAAAACCTGGTTCTTTGTACTTAAGGAGTTGTGTTGTTCTGGATAATTGAACTTACATAACTAGATAAAAAGGCTTTCTTCTGTACATTAAGCTTTCGCTTTCGCGTACAAAGATCCTTAAGGAACTTGGCATAAGTAGGAATCTGCCTGATTGCATCTAATAAAGGAAGATTTATGTTGACTTGCTTAAAAATCTCCAATATATCATTAAAGTTGGATTCCTTATTAGTTGGTACTAGCAGTTGTGGGAGGGATTTGGTCACAAAATCGGATTTCTCATAAACCGTATTAGACGTTTTAGAGACTCTATCAGTCTCTTCAGTTACTAGCTCAGAAGGGTGAACTACAACATGTTCACTATCGGGCATGATTACCTTATTGTCTACCACTCGACCACTCCTAAGGGTTGTAGCAGAGTTCACATGATTGAATGGTTTCTTTCCAGAAGATACTTCATGAACTCTTATAAGATTGGGTTGTGTCTGACTAGGAAACTTGACTTTTTCTCTCAAAAACTCATTCATATGACTAAAATGGTTTCGTAAATTGGAAATAGCCTTTTTATTATCTTGTAAATTTTGTTCAACTAATTGCTGAAAATTTGCAGTATTATGAGATTAAAGGGTGAGAGACTCTACTAAACTCATGATCTTTTTATATGAAGGGTTGTGAAATTCGGCTGGTCCTGAAGGATTCTTAGTGTAACCAAAACCTGGGGGAGCCTGAATATTACTAGACTGGCCTTGATTCTGGCCCTTGGACCAGGAAAAATTAGGATGGTTTCTCCAACCAGGGTTATAAGTTTCAGAATATGGGTTATATCTCTGACGGTTTTCAAACCTAAAGTTGTTATAAAGAGCATGGGCTTGCTCTTCGTATCTAGCATGGTTTGACCCTTGATTCATTCTTAAGGCCTCTAAACGTCTAAGTATGTTTGACCCATTATCAACTCTATCGACCCTATGGATAGAATTCCTATAAATTTCTGGTTCTCTCATCGAAGCACATTGCCTAGTTTGCTTAACTAACTCGATAAACGAGTCAAAACATGTATATGGGTCCTGATGTGTGAATTTTCCCCCACTCATTGTTTCTACCTGCATACGGGTTCACTATCTAGGCCCTCATATAAAATTTAGGCCATGTGGGCTTTTTCAAAGCCGTGATGTGGAAACTGGTATAACAATTCATTAAACCTTTCTACATATTCATGTAGGTTTTCACCTAATTTCTTCTTAAAGGTTTGAATGGACTGACGAGCAGCAGCAATCCTATGGTGTGGTTAAACCTTCTTAACAAAAACCTCTACAAAACTATCCCAGGTGGTGATTATTTTAGAAGGAATAAATGATACAATTCTTTGGCATTTTCATCAAGAGAGAAGGGAAACAAACGCAACCTAAGCACATCTTTATGGACATTCGGATAACTCATTGTGTCACAAATCATTTCAAAGTCTCTTATGTGGGTATATGATATTTTAGGGTCTTGTTTACCTGGACTTCATTCTTATTATTACCACCCATTTCAGCAAAAACGGAAGTACCACCTAGGGCTGCACAGGAACCGACCGGAACCGATGCACCAAACCGGAACCGAACCAAAATAGAGGAGCTCGGGACGGGTACAAGTACAAAAAAAGAGAACCAACTGTACCCAGGTAACAGGTACAGGTTCTACCTAAGAACCGACCGAAACCGAACCGAATGTACCGGTACAAGTACAAATGTTATGCTTTGAAAATAGTATCGAATTCTTCTGCTGTAAAGTCTTAATTTACACTGGGTGAGTGGAATTCATTGCTATTTTTGTACCATTATTTCATGTGAATATGATTGGAATCATGAAAGAAAATTAAATGTAAGGAGGAATGTTCTCCCCCACAAGATTTTGGGAGACTTACTGTGATCTTGGGTATCGGGTTACAAGGCTTACAACTAGAGTATCAGGCATTTTGAAGTTTGACCAATTAGAAATCAAACAGAATTCACATCGGTTTTACTAATTTTGTTGTAATTAGTGATTCAAGAATCAAGATGTAGCCATTAGTCTTTTTGTGCTGATTTTTTCTTTGTTTCTTTTAGGCGCACTCGTGCTGTTTTTGACATGGCTGTCATAGTTCATAAGAAAGTATAGGAAAGGGACCTTGAATTTGGTAAGAATCTTGGAAACTGGATCATACGCTGGCTAGACCGCATGAAACCATCGGCGTAGATCCATGCCATTGGACCAGGTAGAGGGCAATCATCCAGTAGTGGAAACCCATCAAAACATGTACCGAAGTATGGCCAGCCACAACCTCCTAGGAGTGGTGAGACATCCAGCTTCCGAAATTCAGATTCAAAGTCCAAAGGACGAAGGCTCTTTACCTCATCAATGAGCTTCATGCCAAAATCTCGCCATACTTGGATGAAGATGATTAAACCATCAAATCCTATCAGTTCAAATACACAGTACATGAATCTGTCCACCTCTGCACTTGGTATGTCAACTATAACCAATGGGATAAGCATAAAGAAATGAGTAATTAGGAAGGAATAATGTAGTGGATGTTAAGAAGTTGGTAGAAATTTTTGAGGCTTTCCTTTTGTTTCCATAACCTGGTTTTTGTATATTCATCTTGTTGGGTTCTGTCACATTGGAAGATGAAGTACCCAAGTTGTAAATAAATTTAAAACATGAAGAAAAAAAAAGAAAAAAAAAACAGGTAAGGACCGGAACCGAACCGAACAGACGGGTACGGTTCCAGAACCAAACCGAAAGTATAGGGTACAGGTACAATGGTAGAGAACCGACCATAGGGAGGTACAGGTACTCGGTTCTTCCAATAAGCGAGCCGAACCGACCTTTGTGCACCCCTAGTACCACCTAAATTTGTGTAACAGGTCGGACTTAAACAAAAAAGGTCGTTCTCTTCAAGTCTATCTCCTACACGGATCCAACGACGCATACACAAGTAGAACTACTAGTGTTTAGCAAGAATATGTGCATATGCAAATGCTAGGGTTCACAATTTTAGGTAAGCTTGGTTTATTTTAACAAAATATACCTACAATCAAAGACTGGTCAAAGGTACAAGGTTAAGGTTTGTGGACTTTCAACTGGTAACTCCCATCAGGTCCAAGGCACGGGTTCAACTTACTTATCCACGGGTTTTCCTAAAAATCGGTGATCTAACGAAGTTGCAAAATAGTTTGTGCACTTACACTGTTTTTTTTTGTTTTGTTTTTTTATAACAATAAATAAAATATTAAAAAAAATAAGCAACATAAATAATATCCAAAATAAAATAAGGAAACTACATATAAAAAAACAACGAATAAATAAAATCTAAATACAAAAGGTCTTTATCTTTTTCTCTGTTCTTTTCACTTTAACTTTAACTCCAAGTGTTTTGGCTCAATTCCTTTTCGTTTCATTCCAAAACCTATAGCAAAAGAAAAATACCTAAAAATGTAAAATAGAACAAAAAAATAAAAAAATAAAAATAAAAATAAATAAAACTACTAAAAACTAAAACTAAAACAAAACCTAAAAATAAGTCTGCATCGGTGACGCCAAAAATTGATGTGATTGTAATAGTGGTAAGAAAAGATTCGTTCAAGACTTGTGAAGATTTGATTTTTGAACCTAACTTTTAATACTAAAAATAAACAAAACTAAATTAAAAGTGATATCAATAAGATTAAAAGCAACCAAGACTCTGGATTCCACTACTACTCATGATTGAATCGATTTAAGGATTTCTAAGACTCTAGTTATCTTTAAGTCCTCTTTTTTTCTCAACTTACTAATAATCAGATGGATTTTCAAATTTTATTTGTAAACATTAAGCATAGGTCATCAAATGATTTAACAAAGCATAACCTATCAAACTGAATGACAAATAATTAAGAAAATCATGTGTTCGAATAAAAACTCTGCAAATACAGTGACTAAGTGAATCAAAAATAAAACTAGAGTAACTAGAAAAATTAAAAAGAATATATTACTCATCAATCATGGTAAACAACATCTCAAAATATTGATTCATGACTCAAAAATTGTTTACAAAGATGAAAAGGAGAAAAATAATAAAACAACGAGTTTGCAACGGTGTATAGGTATTACAGACTCACTGTTACTGATCTAGTGTTGCAAATTCAAAATAAATGTTTCAGACTGACTGTTACAAACGTTATTGAACTGCAACAGTTATTTTTGTTACTTCTTCTTCTTCTTCCTTGATGAGTTGCAACAGCAGCGTGATTTGATTCTCTGCAACTTGATTTTTTTAGCTTTGTTCTCTTTCTAAGACTCACAATCCTCCAAACCAACACCTTCAACACCCTTTATATACCCACAATACCTCCAAATCTTGCCAAATCTTCTTGCATTAAAAGCTTTCACTCAAAAATAATCTTCACGGGAATTATTTCGTTTTTTATTTCCTTCACGCGTCTGCTAGCAACTAACTCACTCCATTACGTTCGAAACACAATTTAGAAGGAGTCAAACTCTCTGCAGCTCACGTAATCCCGTGAATAACTCTTCCCGAAGACAAACTTCCCTATTTTACCAAAACTCTTTCTTTTCTCGAAACAAAAGAACTTACAATCCCTGTTTCATCAAGACAGACTGGTATCAATCTAATTGAGGGATAAAATCTCAAAGAATCTTTCCCAAATCACTTCCAGAAAAATTCGCTGATTCAAAAAAATATTTCCCGCCAAAATTCTTCTTCACCCGTGAAGAAGATGGAGTGCCCCTATCAGTCTGTTGGTTGCCTTTAGTAATGGCGGTGCCCTTATCCAAAGTTGGGGTGCCTTTGACACTTTTACGAGCCAATTTTTTCCAAAATGTTTATTTCCCAAAAAAACACCTAAAACATAGAAAATAATAAAATTAACACAATAGCTTGAAAAATAACAATATTAACATGAGATCAAATAAGACACAAAAATGTGTCTATCATCTTGCTCCTACTTTTTTTTTTAATAAGAAAACTTTTATTCAAATAAATTCTGCCTTTCAAAGTTAAATCCTCCTGCATATCAAGATGTACCCAGTTAGGAACATTATTTGACCATTCTTGTTCATTTGAAATGGATAAACCATTGTTGGCTAGAATGTATGCCACATTATTACATTCTATATGAGTTAAGAACATATCCAACTATCAAAAGTAGCTAAAATATTCAAACAATAGATTATAATATTTCTTGTTGTCCATTTTATTGATTCCATTTCGCTATTAACTGCTGCAGTTACATTTTTACAGTCCCCTTCCAAGTGTAGATGCTTTACTCCTTTCCTTGTTGCCCATAAAACTGCCTCCAGCAAGCTTTTAGCCTCCGCATGTTCTGGATCTAAGGCTTTAATGTGACATGATCTAGCTCCATCACATCATCCTGCTGTATATCACAAAATTAATCATAAACCCACATCTTTAGTAGCTTCTTTGAAAGATGCATCAAAATTTAATTTAACAAAGGAAGGTTCAGTACTTCTCCATTTACTATGTTATCTTGCTCTACCATTTCTATTTCTATCAATAGTTGGAACCAGTACCTTATTCCAATCATCATAGTCATACTTAGTCAAATTCAGAATGTTACTCATCTGTGGTTTGATATTCTCAAAAACAAAGACACATCTACTTTGCATAATTGCCACATAACAAAGCCAAACCACTCTACAAGTTTAGTGTTATTCTGCATAGGATTACCTGGATGAAAAAGGTTTCTAACCATGTTATCCAAATTCACATTTAACATAGATCTAGCCAGATTTGGATCTATAACATTCCACACTGGTTTTGCAAAAGTACACTCTATAAATATATGATGCATATTATCACTTCCATTGTCAAAAAAGCAACATAGAGTATTAGTACTAGGACAAAATCAAACAATTCTATCACCAGTTGGAATTTTTTTTTGAATATACTTCCAAAGGAAGTGAAGAACATTGGCAGGAAACCTGGTTTTCCAAAATCTATTCCAATTTATCTGATTTTGATTTTGTATTAAAACAGTGTTATCCATGCTTTTCAAAATGGCATTATAGGCTGATTTAATTGTGAACATTCCATTGGAGCTAGGCTGCCATCTAAGTTAGTTTTGGCCAAAAATGGTATTCTAATTTCCTGAATTTTATCAACAGTTTCACTATCAAATAGAGTATCAAGTACCTTCATATTCCAACTTTTAGTGTTAGTATTCATCAAATGAGAAACTTTAACCATATTTGAACTAAAAGATTGAGAATTAAGGGTATAGTAAGTATAGAAGGTACCCATCTATCTTTTCAGATATGGATAGACTTACTATTCCCTACCTCCCAGCAAACAAACTGTTTAACAATGTCTAAACCCTCACACATACCCTTCCAAATCCATGAACCATTAGGAAATAAAAAATCCGTAAAAGGATTCAAATTCCGAGAATACTTACTTTTTATGATTTTGGCCCACAAATCATCAGGAAAATGCAACATTCTCCATGCCAACTTGGCTAGAAGAGCCTTGTTCATAACAAAAGTTTATTTGATATTCATACCTCCTATATTTTTTGGTTGAGCCACCTTATTCCATTTTCTAAGGTAAAAGCCTATGTTACCTTTCTTTTTATTCCACCAGAACCTCATTTGGATGGAATCAATCTTATCTTTAAGTTTTTTTGGAATAGGAAAAAAATTCATGTAATGGGAGGCAAGGCTACCAAGCACATACCGTGACAATATAGTTCTATCAACTTGATTGAGAAACTTAGCTTTTCAGATAGCTATCTTATCATTATACATGTCTATTATAGGACTAAAAGACTGGAGTTTGCTTTTTTGAAGCAATAATGGTACACCTAGGTATTTGTCATTTAGAGCTAGTTTTATAATGTTTAGGATATTAGAAATATTATTTCTAATATTATTGCTAACTCCAGAACTGAAAGTTAAACCAGAATTTTGGAAATTAACTGATTGACCTGAAAATTTGCTAAAATCCTCTACAATATTAACCAATTTCCTTGCGTCAGCTGTATTGGCTTTAGAAAAGATTAAGCAGTCATCTTGCAAAAAAAATATGAGAAACTGCAGGGTAAAATTTGTTAGCTTTTATTCCATGAAGATGATTATTTTATTCGGCCATAAGTAAACCCCTAGAAAGGGATTCCATGCAAAGGATAAAAATATATTGAGATAGGGGGTCACCTTGTCAAAGCGCTCTTTGAGGGGGAAAAGTTTCACATGGAGATCCATTTAAAATGATTGAAGTAGTAACAATGCTTATGCATTGACTGATCATATGAAAGAAATCATCATTGAATCCAAGCTTACTTAAAGTACTCAACAGAAAGGTCCATTCTATCCTATCAAAAGCTTTAGAAATATCTAACTTGATAGACATCCAACCATTTTTATTCTTGCTCTTGTTCTTGTTATTTTTTATAAAATCAACTAACTCATGGGTCACTACAATTTTGTCAGTGATACACCTACCAGACGTAAAGGTTGTCTGAGAGGGTAAAATAATCTTATTAAGAACTAGTTTGATTCTAGAATCTAATAATTTAGATATGACTTTATAGGAAGTGTTGCAAAGGATAATTGGCCTAAAGTCTATAGCACTCTTAGGACAGTTACTCTTAGGAATCAAAGAAATGAAATTATGGTTCATTTGTTTAAGAATGTGTTTAGAATGGAAAAAAGTTTGAACCATATTAACTAAATCATTCCCAACAGTATCCCACATGGTTTGGAAAAAACCAGGGAGGAACCCATCTGGACCAGGTGTAGTCCATGGTTTCATATCAAAACCAATTTTTTAACCTCTTCAAAAGTAGAAATTCTTACTAGCATGTCATTATCTTCATGAGAAATACAAGGAGATATAAAATCATGATAAGCCATAGAAGTAGGAGGATTAGTAGTTCTAGACATTTTGAAAAAATGACTCTTAACATTATCTGTTATGTCCTCTCTATCTGTCAACCTCGGGCCCAAGTCATTTTGTAAAGTGTCTATTAGGGTTCTCTTCCTTTTGAAATTGGTTTTTTGGTGAAAATAGGCAGTATTTCTGGGGGGGGGGGGGGGGGGGGGGGACAAGAGTTCATCCTCTTTTCCTCTCTGTTTCCGAAAATCAGACTCCACATCATACCAATAGATTAATTGTTGTTTTAAAGTCTCAATAGCATGATCATTAGAGCCAGAACTAGTACTAATAATATATTCCAATTGGGTTTTAGTCTTAGAGATTTGAGTATTAATGTTCCTAAAATGTTGATAGTTCCAAGTTCTAAGGATATGTTTAGTATTGTATAAAGATTTGGTGGCTTGAGCCTGCCAATTTTCCTAAATCAAATTTTTACAAGAAGGGTCCCTGAACCACATCCTATTTAATTTAAATGGTTTATGAGTACAACATTATGTCTAGAAGTAGATAGCATATATAATATGGCAATGATCACTAGCTAAAGGAATAAGATGGTAAGTGACAACAGTATGAAAAGAATTTAACCAACCAATATTTGCTAAAACCCTATCAAGTCTTTCTAAAATAAGACTCTGACCTTGCCTTTGGTTGGACCAGGTAAAGGGATTACCAACAAATGGTATGCTATGCAAGTCATTACTATCAAGCAAGTAATTATTATCATCAAGTTGAGTCTGACTAAATTGATTACCACCCTCATTTTCTTCCTGATTTAGAATAAAATTGAGGTCTCCAATTACAATATAAGGATAATTCAATTGATTCGCAAGATCATGCATGTAAGACCACTGGATTTTTCTAAAGTAATTGTCTATAGCACCATACAAAAAAATAACCAAAGAGTATTGATTTCTAGTATCAAACTTGATTGAACACCGCATCATGTTTTGTTTGGATTCAATGATGTTTAGATCAATTCCATCCTTCTACAGCAAACACAAACCACCAAAATTACCAATGAGATCATAAAAACAGGCATTAGGATAGTTGTACTGGGCTATATATCTGGTCATTTTTCTGGAGATATTTTTGATTTCAATCAAAATATGATGTGAGGAT
The DNA here is from genome assembly GCA_023531435.1 of Papaver californicum. Taxonomy (NCBI): domain Eukaryota; kingdom Viridiplantae; phylum Streptophyta; class Magnoliopsida; order Ranunculales; family Papaveraceae; genus Papaver; species Papaver californicum. Next base: position 5,463,899 of record JAJJMC010012549.1, read on the forward strand.
TATTAGACCTTATCAGATTTTTAATATGTTTCCTAGTAAGATTATTACCAAGACCATAAACATTCCATGATAAGATTTTTATGGTTTTTACTAGGACAATTAAACCCAATATGTGAGAAAAATTCCTAAAGATATAAGTGAAAAAAATTCCCAAAATAGATAGCAAACACAGAGAGTTGAAAATAAAATTAGGGTTCAATAAAAGAGATAGAAGGAAAACCTTTGTGAAATTGGCAGATATTCTTTGTTGTGCAGTCAATCTCCCATTTGTATTGCATGAAATATCGATTGTTTCATCATCTTCATCATCTTATTGTGACAACACCATTTCTTTATTAAATTTAGCACTTCCCTGAATCTGATCAAAATCACCAATATTTGTTTCATCAGACTGATAAATTAGTTACAATGAGTTTGAATAGGGTTTTGATTTTTATTGATTTCATGAAATGATGAGTTCTCCTCTCTTGCTCTCTTATGTTTTCTAATTTCTTTTTCATTATGCAAACCTAGAAAGGTTACCTGGTCTTCATTCATATTTTGCCCGGACGAAAAAAGAATTAAATTAGTATCTACACCCGTGTTCATAAGGACTCCTAAGTATTTTTTTTCCCTTTCTGTATTGCACCACTTTACATATTCATCTTCCTCCATGGCCTCAACTTTATGTTCAATAACAAGTCTCTTACAATTTTCTTCATTATGCTCAACCACAAAAAATTCTTTGCAGATGTTATAGGGTTGCATATCAAAGTGATATTTCACCCAATTTTGGCACCCAACAGCAGTATCAATCCACCCCCTTCTTCTGAGTGGTTCTTTAAGACCAACCTCCACATAGTGCATATGTCCTCTTGGTATTCGATTTTTCCCTTATGGAGTAACTTTTTTTCCAATATCCTTACAGATATCTTCTACCAACTGATCACTTAAAAGAATTTGTTGGAGATTTTTCAGCTTAACACACCAAACTTGGTGAGTAAAAAGGTGATCCTTAATTAATATATTGGAATGATAGTTTTGTAATGAGAGTAGATATTCTAACACTTTCCATGGAGCCTTCTTAAGCATAATATCTCTCGAATCTTCTTTGTGAAACCTAAAGACAAATAAATTGACTCATTTTGAGATAATCTCAAACTTTTTGTAATTGTTCCAGTGAAAATTAATTTCCTTCCTGACTTCATCATGGTCTTGAGGTGTCACATCTATAATTTTTCCCAACATGCTATATGACCATTCCGTTGCAGCATCATTCACTACTTGAGCAGCAGCAATTGATCTTCCCTATGGTCTTGCTTGACTTAAACAAATACAAGTAGCTTGCATCCTTGATGACAGATTGTCAACTTGACTATTTCTCTGCGCAGCCATGACTCTTACTGTAGCTTTTGATAATGAAGACTTGTACAATTTAGGGTTTTGAGTGGTAGTTGGGTATCTGATATGATTGTAGAATGATGGAGATTGAGTATTATTTTTTTTCCTAACATAAGGGAACATAATATGCAAATACTGATAATTCGGTGGTGTTGGATTGACTTGTTTTTGAATTTTGAATGGGGGGAAAAGTTTTCTATTTGCCTTGCTAAAATTACGGTTGTGATGAGTATCCAAATCGCATTGTTTGACCCTATGGATTTTTTCTTTGATGATCTTCATAGGTTTTAGGGAAAACAGATGATTATGATTTTTCTCAAAGAAATGGATTTGTGTAAATCAGGAAATGATGCTAATCAAACTACTTTGATAAACCAAAATTGTAGATATTATGATTTTTCAAATAAAGAAAATGATGCTAATCAAATAACTTTGATAAACCACAAGTAAAAAGATGAATCAACACTATTGTTGGTGAATCAACTGCTTTCATTTCCTTTAACACTATTGTTGCTACATAAATTGTGTTCCCTCATTTTAAACCCATTGTTTGAAAAATATTGTTGATTCTTGTGAAAGACATGTCTATAATTTAGAAAAAAAATATGAAGATGAATTATGTGTCCCTTTATATTAAACTCATTGTGTCCTTTTATTTTAAACTCATTGTTTTTCCACACGACACTTTTACTTCTTAGAAAATGTAAAACTAAATATGGTGTTACCACGTCAGACAAAATGATTCCATTTTATATAATAAGTATTGATTTATTGATTGAATTAATACCCTAAATTTAATTTTAACAAAGAACAAATAAATGATTAATTAAGATAGGATGATGAGTGAATTAATAACTGGTTAAAAGTACTAATGAGTTACCTAGTTACCTTGTATTATGCTTCAAAAAAAAAAGGTTACCTTGTATTGTTTTAAGAGGAATAGTAATTCCCTAATTATTTTTCTTTTCTTTCCCCTTTTATTTCCGGAGCTAGAAGAAAAGATAAAACAAAAAGCAAAAAACAAAAAAATGCATGGTTTACAAAGAGTAAATAGGAAAAAAAAACTTCTACTGCCCCTTTTAGTAGTTTAATATTGTCAAAAATACCAATAAACTAATTAGTTTAATATTACTTTGACTTTTGTGTTTAAAAGTTATATCATTAATCCGATATCATAAAAACGAGAAATTTATTTTTTGATGCTCCTAAAAATTTGCTGCTCAAAGTTCAACTTTGGGAACTTTGTGTCAGGGCCGTCCCTGTTCAGGATCTAATCCGAGTAGATATGACTAAGGTATACTTCTTTTGGTCTTGTGTGAAGTACTGATTTATAGCCTGCAAATTTAAGTAGCTTGTTTGTTGATCAACTCTCTTATTCCTGTTAAGACCATCAATATTAGAATTTTGAGTTGTAATTTGAACCTGATGCTGAGCAATCCAATTATTTTAAGAAAAGCTTCATTCAATCTTCATTTTCCTTACATCTTTTCTAACTTTTGTTTATATCTTAGGTACCTGAATTCCTTAGGTGCCCCTTAAGCCGATGCATATTTGCGCATCCTTATGTCACATCATCGGGAATCACTTATGAAAGGGTTGCCATCTGGGAGCATTTTAGGCTCTGCGAGTTAGCTGGTTACGTTGATCCTGTCTGCAAGGATGATATTTCTTAGATTAAACAAAAATTTCACCATTAAACAAGCGGTTGAGTGGTTTAAAGAGCAATACTCTTTAATTGACAAAGAAAGTGAAGAAAGTGGCGAAAGCGAAGAAAGTAAAGCTTGGAAAGGTTGACAACTCAGGCAGTGAGCACCCTATCATTTCTGAGACATTTACCTTTCCACTATTCAATTTCTGAGACAATTATGTTTTTTATTATTTTCCTAAAGTTAATATCCAAACAGCTCAAGTGACAATATAATTTTTTGGTTTTGTGCCTAAGAATTAGATGAATGTAAATTATGTTCTATCTGTTTTTGGTCTAAAACACTGTTCATGGAATTAATCAATCTCTGTGGTTCTTTAGTGGAAATTCATTAATATTGTGATTACCAAAAATCTTACGTCTTTGGATCAAAACCGTCATAGTTTTTAACATAATGAAATCATATATTAAAAATAAAATCAATACATATTAACACTTAGAGTATGTTAGCTATAAATACATGAAATTGTAATATGAATCAACACAAGAATTTAACGTGGTTCGACAATCAAATTGTCTACATCCACGGGTGGAAAAGATTTGTATCATTATTTATTAATCCTTATATGTTACAGAAAGAAATTATGCCATTTCATAAAAATTCAATTAATCAAAGAACAACTATACTATGAAATTTACACAAGTCTCATACCTAAACTCTTTGCTCTGATCTTATGTCTTATGTCCAATTTTAACCAAATTTTTCCAGTCCTCATTCCTGTTTGAAAGCTTGGTCTTTATAGCAAATTTTCATGGGTCCCTCCAATCTAATTTTCCACCTGTTTGTTCTTATCCAATCTTTGGAGTGTAGTGTATCCCGCAAGGCATATTCGTGTTTTCCGCAAGACTTCTTTGTGCTTTCCGCAAGACTTTGTATGCGTATTTCCCATCTCCTTTAGCTTCTCGCTTGATGTCCCGCAACTCTTCTGCGGATTTTTACTCAAGTTGTTCTTTTGGATTTGGATGAACCTTGCGGCCTTATTAGAATCATGGCATGTCTGACATGTGGCCATTGAATATGATTCATCATGCTTTAGTTTCTTTTGTTCCGCAGCCTGTACAGTTGAAACGTGTCTCTCATGCATCGATGCTTGTCAGTTTCCTTTACTGTGTCATGCTTTCCCGCAGCTTATGTGTCAGTGAAACAATAAAGTTATCTGTTTTGAGCAGTGTGCCATACTTTCCCGCAGCCCACGTGTCGATCATGCAACGAAGCTATCTGTTTCAGTACTTCTTATAAAGCTTTGTTTCAGTGTTTCTCGTTTTATTGTAATCTGATGTTCTTTCTGTTGTATTGGTCCACGTGTAGTTTGGGATTTTATACCCTCACAATTTGCCCCTTTTTTCTTTTGAATTCTAACATATGGTAAAAATTTAAAAAGGAAAAATAATTATTACCTTTCCGACTTTTACGCTTGCAATAACTTCTCTTCCCACGTTTTACTTTATTTTTTCCCGATTTTTACGCTAGCAGTTACTTTTCTTCCCACGTTTCTGTCAGTTGACAGTTTCGAAGAAATCAAATCTCTGATAAAGTTTCGCTCTCTTTCTGTTTTCGACGGTTCGTCAGTTTCAGTCTTCTCCTATTTAATGTTAGTCACACTCCTCATTTCATTTTTTATATCCTTTGTCTTCTTCTTCTTAAAGTTTTTGTGCTTTTCATTCTTCTGAACTTTTCAAAGATTCCTCTGTGCCTTTTCATTCTCCTAAACTTTTGTGAGTAAGGATTTTTGCATCGGGATCAAGTTTTCTGTTCATCCAATCATCAGATTTTCTTCTGTATTTTACTTCGTTACAGGTAATCCTCTTAAGTTTTTCTTTAATATATTTGTTTGTTTATCAATTTCTTTATTTGAATCCTTTCGGAGTAATCATTGATGATGATAATGTTGATGATGTTCTTATTTATCTGTTTACTGTTTGTTGGAATGAAAGGTGATAATGGTAATGTTGATACCTTTATTTTGATGTCTGGTTGTTTTATCATGATCTTTGTCTTTCTTTGATCAGAAAATTGTTTACTGGTCTGTATTTTGATTCAGCGAACGCCTTGTTGTTCTTCTGTTTTGTAGCATTTCCGCTTTGCTCTTACTTGTAATATACGTAACTTCTCTTTTTTTCATATGTAGATAAAGATTCATCATGACTGGAAAGAATGACAACAAGGTTGCTGGTGGTGATTCTCACCAAGATGATCACCCTTTAGATAGGAAATTATCCCGCTATGCTACAACGAAGAAGAAGGGGGTAGATGAATCAGGTGGTTCAAGAGTCCAATCTTCCAACTTAAAAAAAGTACGCAGATGTATCTGTTGCGGCCAGCAAACCAGCTTCAAAGAGTAAGCGGTCACAAGAAAACTTTAGTTTTAGATCGATGAACCTTGAAGAATTTAAAAGGAAGCACAATCTTCAACAGTTCAAAGTTTCCTTCTACAATCATGCGGAAGGAGATGAAATTTCACTGGAGATGATGGAGGAATTTAAATGTACCAACATTAGGTTGTTAATACCTACGGGAGTGTTGGATGCGGGATTGCAGCTTCCTCTTTACCAAAGCGAGAATTATTTCCAATATGAGGTTCTCGCAAGTCGTAGCAAGTCCCTGCATGGTTTAGCCCGATCCATCACTCAATATAACGGGAATTGGTGGCGCGTGTTGGATGAGTGTAGCATGCGCAGCCAAGGAATGACCAACTTCATATGTACGTTCCCAATCTTGCGGATCGTAAACATTACACGGTCGAAAACTTCCATGCTACGTACGCGGACAACATAGCTGCAAAGAATTATAAGAAGTGGAGTGTTGGTCCGGGCCGCAAAGGTGGTGATGGATTTCGTTTGCTTTGGGAGATTGACAACTCCAAGTTGAAGTTTATTCCTGGGACACAGATTCCTTTAAAAGAGAAAATCCATGACGATCACGATTTCAAATGGTACCGCACTCCTTTGGTTATTGAAGGTCCATGGGTCTTCGGGTTCGTCCCAGAAAGCGTGGTCTACAGCCTTCTAACGCGCTTTGATAATTACTGCGGTTGGCGGTTGAACTTTGAAGGCTTTGCTTTTTCCGTTGCCAATGTGGTACATAAATTCCCTCTTCCTTTTCATATCACACTTTGCACATTGTTTAATTATTTTTATTCTTTTTTATAGCCGCAAACCTTAGTGGCGCAAAAGGTGATTCGGGGGTTAAACGCAAAGCCGCAACTCTCGTAGAAAAGGTATTGAATTACCCAAATGAATTCTAGTAGTCCTTATGAATTTTATTTAATGAATTATTGCGATTTATTAATAGGGTCGGAAGAAAGCTAAGGGCACACCCCGTGCTTCCACTGACAGGGAGGAATGAGAAATTCGAGACTCTCCCCTTCATCACGCAATTTTGAGAGGTGAGGGTAGCTCTCTCCGGAGAGACATGAAGAAGAGCCGAACATGCGACTTCAAATAACAAATTTTGAGTCTGCGGAGCAAGTTGATGTTGTGGTGGAAACTTCAGATGCTGCGGTTAATTTTTCACACCAAACTGTCGTTCCTGATTCTTCTTTTCTTTTTCAACTCTCTCCCTTATTTGTTGATGACCCGCTTGAACCTGCAACAAGTGAAGATGGATCGTCCGATAAGGAGGATCTCCCCCTTCATGGTGAGTCAGAAAATATCGTAGTTGGAGAAGGCGAGCAGGTTAACACTGCGGCAGCAGATGAGCCAGCCAGTACTAGAGCAGTAGAGGATGAGCCAGCAAGTATTATGGTAGAAACTGCCCTACCGTAGATAATGCAGCAAGCGTGACTGTCGCTGAGGAAGTGCGAACAAGTGAAGAAATCCCGCAAAAGAACAAAGGCAAAGGAATTGCGGGAGATTCTAATCTTATGAACGAGGAGGAGGAAGCCTTTCGGTGGTTTTTGCAAAGGAGCTACTATCTATTCCATGTAATTCTCCGCCGGTGGAATCAGATAGTCCTGGGGTCGCTTGCTTGCGGGAGTACATGCGGTCCGCACCGTATGACACAGTGAAAGATATCTGGCTAAGAGGCCAAGGTCAGCCCATCGACCCCACCTTCTACATAAATCAGCCTTCTTCTCTCGCAGAGGCAATTGCGCTTGCAGATGGTGAAGTGTATTCTTTCCCGCAACAAGCTCTCTTGCAGGTATTTTTGATGTTTTAATAACCTTAGGTTTCATTTTATTTTCGTTTATTTATAACCTTAATCCTGTAAATTACAGCTTGCCCGAGGTCAATGTGTTGCACATTTAACTTATCAATTTTCCAAGGCACGATCCAAGAAAATGGAGAACCAATTTAGGTCTGTAGAAGAAGAAGTTGCGGGTTTGAAGCAGGAAAACGATGTACTTCGTCAACAATTGCTTGATCTTCAAAATCAAGGTTTAATTCTTTTCATCTCTTCAATTTTTCTTAAATTATTTACTTGTTTTCTGAATTACTTCATGGGATCAGCGGGGGATTCAAGCCTTGTGACTAGGATGCAACATAGAGTTAGTCGCTTGACAGATCATGTTGTAAAAGTCAATAATGAAAATATGGAGATCAAGACAAGATTTAACAACCTCCTCGATAGAAATAGTCTGGCCGTACTGAAGTACAAAGAATTAGAATCGCAGCACCGGCTTTTGTATGGAGAGAAAATCCACAAGAAATAGGAATTTAATGCTACTTTATTATGGACTAAAGATTGCGTTCTTGAAGCACGGGCACGATCTGAAATATTAGAAGAAGAGAATCGCAAACTCTGCGTGGAACGTCAGAATATCCTTGCTGGAATTTCTCATTCCGGATCACACCATAATTCTCAGCTTTCTTTGTACATAACACAACTCATTAAAGACAGAGATGGCTCAGCTTCAGAGGCTCATGCTAAAGGAAAAGCACTTGCGGATGCTCAAACTAAAATCCTCAACCTATCTGACACCGTTCTTCTGCCTGAAAGTGATATCTTCCGCTTACATAAAGAGGTTGAAAAATGTACAAGCAAATCTAATCAGTTGCGGGAATTGAAGCAAGCGGAGTTAGATCAATGTCATTTAGATCTTCAGCAACTTATGGAGAATTATCAGAAACTCTCAAATGAATATGACTTTCTTGATGTTACTAAAGATGCAATGGCTCGCAAATTACGCAAGAGGTATCCTATTTTATTGCATATTTGAAATTGAATATTATTTCCACATTAATTAACATGTTATCTTTATTACAGGTTTTGAAGGAAAATACAAAGATGCGGCCGCAAGAGCTGCAAAAGCTGAAGAAGAGCTTGGTGCTTCCAATGCTAAAGTGGAGGAACTCAACAAGCAGCTGGAGTTGGCTTCTATCAAGGCTAATGATGTGCAAACTCAGCTAGATCTTTTATCCTCTAAAACCAAAGAGGTTGAGCACAAATTGACGCATGAAACTTTCAAGAATGAAAGCTTAGTTCGTGACTTAGCTTTAGAGAGAGGGAAAATAACTTTTTGGAAAACAAGTGTCCAAAATTCTACAGCCGAAATAAATCAGTCAAGAAGGAGCTTGAAAAAAAAAGAGCATATATTTCTTGGTTAAGTGTCGAAACTCGAGCTGGAATTCCAAAAGCGGTCAACAGCACTCTTGATAGAGTACAAGCCGATGGATTTTCCAAAGTTTATAAGCGCAAAGATGTCCCTGATAATCCTCCTTTTGAAGCAAATCTTCCCGCACCTTAGTTTTTTCCTTTGCTTTGTTGTTGCTTAGTTTTTCCTTGCTTTCAAATTGTATTTGCAGTTTTATTTTTACCTTGTATTTTTGTCCCTGCAAAACAATTTATAGATATATATATATTGATTGTTAGTGCATTGAATGAGTGTGAATTGACTAACCGCAAGGAAATTTTGTACCTTGAGTTACTTTGAGGGTTGTAGCGCATGCCTAACTTCTTTCTGGCCAGGAGGAAATTAGGATGCGGTCCCTAGAGCATCTCCTGAAATGGAGAGTACCTGATACAATAGTTAATATCATGTTAGGCATCTCTGCAGTGAAAGATCCAATAGTCATACACTCATAAACATTTACATGGACTTTCTAGAGAGATTACATTTGTTCTGTTTTACCTAGTATGAAGCCAAATTATTGTATGATTGCATTGTTGGTCGTGATCACCTCCTGAAGTGGAGAGTACCTTATATAATGATTAATGTCATGTTAGGCATCTCTGTGGCGAAAAATCCAATAGTCATAGACATTTATATGGACTTTCTAGAGAGATTGCATTTGATCTGCTTTACCTATTATGAGCGCAAATTATTGTACAATTGCATTGTTGGTCATGGGTAGTAAGGTTTGAGATATTGTGCGTTCCATGGATGCCGTAAGATTTCTCCATTCATATTCCACAAATGGCAAGATCCTTGTCCCGCAATATCTTGTATAATATAAGGTCCTCCCCATGTAGGTGCAAACTTTCCTGCTCTTTTATCCCTTTGGTATTCCGGGATTTGCCGTAGAGCATATTGCCCTTCCACAAAGTTCCGCAACTTGACTTTCTTGTTGTATTTTATTGCCAGTTTTCTTTAGTAATTCTCCATTCTTTGGAGCGTAACCTCTCTTCTTTCTTCTAAATCATCCAATTTTTCAAGCATGATGTCTGTATTCAAATTCTTTTCCCACGCTTCTGTCCTTGTTATGGGTAAAATAATTTTCGTCGGTATGATTGCTTCCGCTCCATAAGTAAGAAGAAACGGTGATTCTCCAGTGGCTTCTCTTCTTGTTGTACGATATGCCCATATGGTATTATGAAGTTGTTCGCACCATCGTTTATGATGTCCATCTAGAGTCTTTTTCAAATTCATGGCAATAGTTTTATTCGTTGCTTCAGCCTGTCCATTACTTTGAGGGTAAAGTGGAGTGGACTTGTTCTTTTGGATATTAAATGCTTCGAAAAAGCATACCAATATTTTTTCTCTTGTAATTGTTGTCCATTGTCTGAGACTATGGCTACCGGAATTCCAAATCTGCAAATTATATTTTTGAACAAAAACTTGAAAAGATATGTATCTCTAATGTGTGCAAGAGCTTTGGCTTCAACCCATTTAGTGAAATAATCTGTTGCTACTATCAAATATTTTCGCTTTCGTGTTCCTTTCCACTAAAGGCCCAACAATATCTACTCCCCATTTTGCAAATGGCCAAGGATTGAGTATGGAATTGAGTTCCATTGCAGGTGCTTTAATCCTTTTTGCAAAGCGTTGACATTCTTCGCACCTTTTTACCAGATTCTCCGTATTTTTATGCATAAATGGCCAGTAATATCCTTGCGTTTTTGCTTTTAGTGCGAGTGATCGTCTTCCACTATGGTTTCCCGCATCTCCATAATGTATATCTTTGAGAATTCGATGCCCTTCATCTTGTGATAAACATCGAAGTAACGGTCCCAAAAAAGACTTGCGTTACAGAATTTTATTCCGCAAGTGATAATTCACAGATTTTGTTTGCACCTTCCTTGCCTCATTAGTGTTTGCGGGCAATATCCTATCTTGCAAGTATTGATGTATTGAAATCCTCCAATCTTCTCCGGATAATTCAATTTCTGATTTTTGTGGAAAATCTATATCATCTTTAATGGCTGCATCTTCAATATCTTCCCCAACTTCTTCTTCCATGTTTTCGACTGTCCACAACTTCATTGACGGTTCATAAATGCGCCCAATTTTGACTGCTGATGTATTCTGATCTTTTATCATTGAAGAAATAAATACTAATGCATCGGCATGGCGATTCTTATCTCTGGATAGATGTCGAAAAATTATATTTGGAATTTGAGACGCCAACTTTTGCACAAGATTCTTGTATTCTATCAAATCTTCATCAAGCGCTTGATATTTTAATTCAACCTGCCGAATTATCAATTGTGAATCACTTGTGAGTCGCACATCACATATTCCCAATTCAATGATGAGCCGAAGAGCATGAACCACAGCCTTATATTCCACTATATTATTTGTATGTTTGCCAAATTCAAGACGAAATGCATGTACCATTCGGTCTCCTGTGGGAGTTGTAATCACAATTCCAATTCCCCACCTTCTTTATTCCGTGCCCCATTAACAAATACTTCACATCTGTGGGAATTTACAGAACTTAGAATATCTTGGGAATCATCATCTTTTATTCCGGGCAAACCTTGGATTTCAAAATCATCATCTAGTGGTAAATCTGCAAGGAAATCTGCCAGGACTTGCGACTGTTGTGCAGTTTGTATTTTAAATAAGATGTGGAATTGTTCCAGTTGTGCATTCCATTTTGCTATTCTCCCTACTTTTCCCACATTCTTCAGTGCAGACTCTAGCGGAGCTTTGCTTGTTACCCGCACATAATGTGTTAGAAAATACGTGCGTAATTTCTGGGTAGCAAAAACCAGTGCTAATATTAATTGTTAAATTTTGGTATAGTTTCTTTCTGCAAGGTTAAGAGTTTTGTTGATGTAATACACTAGTTTTTCTACTTTGTCATTTGTTCATACCAATACCGCATTTACATCATCTTCTGTTGCGGCTATGTACAAGGCGAGCACTTCTTCAGGTTCTGGCTTTTGTAGTGCAGGTAATGTGGCAAGATAAGCTTTAATATTTTGGAAGGCTTGCTCACAATTCTCGTTCCATACAAATTTACTTTTCTTTTTCAAGGTGTCAAAAAGAGGGTTTACATCTGTCCGATGATCTAGCAATGAATCTGCTGAGTGCGGCCAAACAACCATTTAATTTATGTACTTCTTTAATACTCCTCGGAGATGGCATATCAGCAATTGCCTGAATTTTTGTCGGATCAACTTCAATCCATTTTTTGGTAACCAAATACCCCAAAAACTTTCCTGACGTAACCCCAAAAATGCATTTATCTGGATTGACTTTCATTCTGAATTTTTGTAAGGCTTAAAATATTTATCTCAAGTTTTGTAAATGATACTTTGAAAATTTACTCTTTATCAGCATGTCATGTACATAGACTTCGAGGGTGCGGCCTATCCATGGTTTAAAAATTACGTCTACCAACCGATGATAAGTTGCTCCTGCATTTCTTAGACCAAATGGCATTCTAGTGTAGCAGTACAAACCGTGTGGAGTGAAAAATGCAGTGTGTTCTTGATCTTCTTCAGCTAGAGCAATCTGATTATACCCTGAATGCCCGTCCATGAAGGATAAAGCCTCATGTCCTTCAACAACGTCCACCAACTGATCAATGCTGGGAAGCGGATAACTATCTTTTGGGCATGCCTTGTTTAAGATGGTGAAGTCTATGTAAATTCTTACTCCCTCATTCTTTTTTGGTACAATCACCATGTTTGAAATCCAAGTTGGGTATCGCACCTCTCGAATAAACCCTGCATCCATGAGCTTTTTAAACTCTTTTTCAACTGACAAATGATATTCGGGTGCTACTTTACGTATGCGTTGTCGAAAAGGTATAATACCTAGATGTATATGCAACTCATATCGAACAATACCCGGATCAATGCCTGGCATATCCTCCATCTTCCATGCAAAAATATCCACATAATCTCTAAGTAGAGTGACCAAATCAAATTCCCTTTCTGCTTCCATCAGTGTTCCGATCTTAATCATTCTTGGGAATTCTTCTGTTCCTATGTTGATATTCTTGGTTTCTTCAATTGCTGTAAAAGTAGATTTGGGAGCTCCTAAAAATGTGGGAGTCCCCTTTAATTGCTATGCTGGAAGACTACCGTCATCAATTTTTGGTATGCTTTCCTTCAATGAAGTATTTTCATTTGTTTCATTTACTGCCTCACTTCTCGCAGTCATAATTAAATATTGCCTTAGGGCTTCTTCTTTAGCCTTCATCTTTCGTTCTTTTTTCCTATTTTGTTGCTGCTGTACACGTTCTTCATTCATGCGGATTTCTGCAAGTATACAAGATTTTGCTAGATTTTGATCTCCTTTTATCTCCATCTCCCCTTGCGGCGTCGGAAATCGCAAGTATTGGTGATATGTTGAAGTTACTCCTTTCAATTGGTGGACCCAATGTATACCAATGATGGCATTATATGGAGATGGAGCCTCCACTACACTGAATTTAGTCAAAATACTTATGGGTCCGGCCATAACATCAAGTAAAATTTCCCCTTTTGGTTTTGAAGCTATCCCATTAAACCCATAGATAATGTAGTAAGAAGGTGTAAGCTGATCATCTTTTAATCCCATTTTTTAAAAAGTATCATAAAATAAGACATTAAGGGAGATACTGGCAGAGTAAGCACCAACGGATCATTGTGTGTTTATATTTCCTTATCAACCTCATCTGCTGAAAAAGTTAACGGAGAAGCCATCCATCTTTCCCATGTTTTCGTGACTCTTCCCGCAACTTTGAAGACTTCATGACTGCGAACCCTTTTATGCAGCTTCTTTTCAATAACTACGTTCATATATGATTGACCCGATTCGGTATATGAAATCATATTAATGGTTCGGTCATTTTGTGAAATATTTACGGTTTTTCCCATATTGAGCCTGGGTGGAGGATTGGGAAAATTAAGAAATTCTTTCAGCTCTCCCATATCAATCAATTTTTGAACTTGCATCTTCAAATTCCTGCATCTGCTTGTGGAATGGCCCTGATAGCAATGATATTCACAATAATCCTTCGAATTATGAGTGTGTGATGGTTGTTTTCTTTTGTCCATGGACAATGAAAATCTTGCATTTTCTTAATTGCATTTAGAATTTGTGGGTAAGGGGTGTTGAGTTTAGTGAAAACTCGATCTTCAAATTGGCGGTTAAACTTTCTTTCATCATCTGTCTTACCTCGTTTTGATTCAATATCAGGATTTTCTCCCGCAACCCTCTTTCCGGAACTTGTTGATGGTTCTACAAAATTATACCTGTTGGCAACCCTCTAATGTTGGGATATTATTCTCGGATGCTGCTTTTGAATATCCTGCAACCTTGCACAATTTTCAATAATCTCCCTAAGATCCCCTTCGGTTTTCGGATTTTTCCCATGAATATCAACAAAGAGTGGGCTTGCTCAGTTGGTTATCCCCCATTTGTAGCAGTTAATAGCAATTTCTGGAGTTAGATCCTGTAATACCCCGATTCGGCAGGTAGGGTTCGCCGTATGGAATATAGG
>JAJJMC010012549.1:5478093-5497644 GCA_023531435.1 Papaver californicum
GCAGTGGCTAAGTGGGGACAGTATCGGTGGAAGGTCGGGTCATTACAGATCCCCTATTGCTTGACAGATTGTCTGCCATCGATCTGTGTAGTCTCGGATGGTCTCCTCTGTCCAAGATGCAAAGGAAAATAACTTGTCCATCCCAACGTCTGCGGGTTTATTATACATGTATGTCTCTAGGAATTTATGGGTCAATTTTGCGTAAGAATGTACTGACCCTTCTGGAAGATTCTCATACCATGTTAAAGTTGTCCCTTTCAAGCTTGACGGAAAATACCGACACATAATAATATCATCTTGTTCCCATCGGGTCGTGTTGCGGTTGTAGTATTTTAAGTGAACCGCCGGATCCTTTGTCCCATCATAGCATTCAAAAATGGGAAGATTGCACTTATGTGGTATAGATGCATACGTAAGGTGTAGCGCCAATGGTGTTCTTCGGGCTTCTTTTAGCACATCTTCAAGTCGTCCTCCCTCTTTACTTTTTAAAATGTTGATTTCTTCTCGCATTTGTTCCATATCCTCAAAATATTTTTGTCATCTGTTGTTTTGCAACTCTGAATCATCAAAATATAATCTATTAGGTTCATACCGCTGAGGTGCGGGTTCCACTACCATCACTCTTTGATATTTATTGATTTTTGCTTTGCTTCTTGCGGGTCTATTTGAACTTGCTTCTTGCCCCTGTATTCTAGTTATAGATGCTTCCGCATCCTGCTGGGCCTTTTGTTTTGAGCATTTGGTTTTCTTGGGTCAAAAGTGCAATTTTTTCTGCACAAGTTTGGTGTACCTTGCGCATCTCATTCATTTCTTCCATTAATTGGTGAATGGGGTCAACCCTATTTTGAGATACTTCTTCAGGTGATTGATTAGCTGTTTGATTTACAGGATTGTGTACTTGATCATTCATGGGTTGTAGTCCTTGTGATTCTTCCACCATTTCCCTTTCTCGAGGAATCTCTATTGCCAACTCCCCAAACTTCCTATATTAACATCTTGGCCTTGCATGGTTCTATTTGCCACTGTTTCCATTTATATAATCTTTTTTGAGATATTGTGATTTCTTCTTGGCTCAATCTTATGTTGTTGTAGAAGTTTCTTTATCAATATTCTAAAAAGAGTTCAGATAATAAGTTATGTGTTTCATAACATTCTAACATCCACAATAAATATATAAAGCAATTTGATTGATAGACAATATCTAGCTAAAATTTAACATATCACACATAAGCTAGAAAATTTTCTAATTTAACTCAGGTTTTATAAGTTCAAGAAATCATTTTTTGCAGACAAATCAAAATCAAGTTCGGAAATTCAACTCAAAACTTATTTTACTGTTTTGACATGAATCAAAAACTAGTTAGACGTAACACAATTTTAATCTATACAATCAGCTAAATTTGAGACGTATAAACTTAATGATTTAAGAGCAAATTCTTTTGCAAAATTGTTATAAACATATTTTGGTAAAAATTTAGAAGCTAAGTTTTCAAACCCATGGTTAAAAGAACATCTAAGGTAATTTGACATATATGAGAAATATGAAATAAAGAAGTTTTACATATAAACATAACAATTAAATCCATATTAATATCAACTGATAAATTTGAAGAAAACTATATGTAAAGTTTTTATTATATCACACTAAATCATTGTATTTGTAGGAAAAAGAGTTTTTTCTTTAACATAATAAGATTCAAGATTTTAAAGATGAAAATTTGGACAGGTAGAATAAATTATTTACTACCTTCCTGTTTCTAGCGCCAAATTGTGATTACCAAAAATCTTGCGTCTTTGGATCACAACCGTCATAGTTTTTAACATAATGAAATCAGATATCAAAAATGAAATCAATACATAATAACACTTAGAGTATGTTAGCTATAAATACATGAAATTGTAATATAAATCAACACAAGAATTTAACATGGTTCGACAATCAAATTGTCTACATCCACGGGTGGAAAAGATTTGTATCATTCTTTATTAATCCTTGTATGTTACAGAAAGAAATTATGCCATATGATAAAAATTCAATTAATCAAAGAACAACTATATTATGAAATTTACACAAGTCTCATACCTAAACTCTTTGCTTTGATCTTATGCCTTATGTCCAATTTTAACCAAATTTTTCCAGTCCTCATTCCTGTTTGAAAGTTTGGTATTTATAGCAAATTTTCATGGGTCCCTCCAATCTAACTTTCCACCTATTTGTTCTTATCCAATCTTTGGAGTGTAGTGTATCTCGCAAGGCATGTTCGTGTTTTCCGCAAGACTTCTTTGTGCTTTCCGCAAGACTTTGTATGTGTATTTCCCATTTCTTTTAGCTTCTCGCTTGATGTCCCGCAACTCTTGTGCGGATTTTTACTCAAGTTGTTGTTTTGGATTTGGATGAACCTTGCGGACTTATTAGAATCATGGCATGTATGACATGTGGCCATTGAATATGATTCATGATGCTTTAGTTTCTTTTGTTTCGCAGCATGTACAGTTGAAACGTGTCTCTCATGCATCGATGCTTGTCAGTTTCCTTTAATTTGTCATGCTTTCCCGCAGCTTATGTATCAGTGAAACAGCAAAGTTATCTGTTTTGAACAGTGTGCCATACTTTCCCGCAGCCCACGTGTCGATCATGCAACGAAGCTGTCTGTTTCAGTACTTCTTATAAAGCTTTGTTTCAGTGTTTCTCGTTTTATTGTAATCTGATGCTCATTTCGTTGTATTGGTCCACGTGTAGTTTGGGATTTTATACCCTCACAAATATACTCTTAATTTGTATGATCCATCAGCAATTACAGTCAAAATATGAAATCTCAAATGTATCAACGATATTCCCAGATTAATTAAAATTGAAACTTGTTGTTAAGCTCAACCGTTCATGGCAGTTCCCGAATTTTCCATATTCAAAATTCATCAGCTTGTTTGAGTATCTAATAATTTTTCTTTACTTTTCTTAGTCGTATATATTACACATTTTATAAGATTCAAACCCAAATTAATTTCATAGTATCACTTCAACTGAAGTATCCTTACTAAAATAGTACGGGTCCTCTGAACTGATCTCAATATGTAGACTATCAAAAAATTAGTAGTTACAATTTGGCGCTAGAAATATAGACCTGCTTGCCATGAAAAAGTTTTATTTTTTATCTTATTTTGGATATCTTTGTACTTTAAAATCTGTGTGTAAAAATTAGTTTGGTCTGTGTCAAAAAATTTCTCAAAAGAAAGAGAAGGCGGAATGAGCTAACGCTTCAAGCCAGATCTGCGAGCAGGAACGGCTAATCCCACTTTCCAGTGAAGATTGGTTTGTTCCCTGGAAAATTTTGGGAGTATCAAATCTCACCATCAACCCGATCACCATTAGAAAAATTCTTGGCAGTATTTTTAACCCTACCCCTCTTCAAATTCTTCACCATCCATCATTCGGCTCACTACCCTTCTTCTTAAACTCCAAGCTAGCATCCCTCACCAACTTTTCAGCAGCAACAATGCTAGCACACTTCTCTTGATTATATCCAAAAGTATCATAGCGTAAGCACCTTGGAGGCCTTCAGCTATACTCCACAAAGACCTTAATCCTCACCTTACCAACAACAACATCAATGTGACTAGGAAAATCAGAGTCCACATCAATTTCCATACAAACTCTAGCATAAGTCATTCTAGACTTGGTAGCAGTTTGTTTGTCTAACATAGTAGGAACACCAACAAAGCTAGCAAGCTCGCTATCCCTTTAGCATTCCACAGATGAAGAGGAAATTCCTTAAATTCAACCAAATAGGAATAGTCTTGAGCTCAGCCACCTCATGCTCAATCAAGAAAAACCAAGGTCTAACAACAAATAGCTAACCAACAGTGGAAAAAACATCCATGCTCCACAACAATAATCATATCCTCTTCATAATCAAACTCAAACCCAAATATAATATCACCATAAAGAGTCATATTCATGTCTCCCTTCAACTTCCACACACTTTGAAGTTTGAACAATACTCTTTACCATCCTAAAGGTAGCCTTCTACCAACAACACAACCCACAACTAGATGTTCACAACTACGAACATCATCTTCTACCTCTTCATCAGAAAACACCGTCAATTTTTCACCCTCAACCATACTATGAGGTAGAAACAACGGAGGTTCATGGAGAACCTCATCCTTCTTCTCAACCAACAAATCAAACTATATAAGATTACCAGAAGAATTATTATTATAGTTAAAACCCTACCTCCCACCTCTAACTGAGTACAAAAACTCGATTATAGAGATAAAACCATAATCAAACCAGAAAAAACAAAAATACACAGAGAAAAAAGATAAAAAAAAAAGACTAACCAACGCCAATCATTTATCCTGAAAAGCAATAATAAGGGCAAATATACTTAGATCTTGAAGAAAAAAATTGGTTGACCAAAGTCAACGTCGCCAGAAAATCGTCACTCTAACCCTTGACTTTTAGTAATACACTCATACTTGTAGATTCCTCTTGTATGTATTGTGTTTTTATACTTTTTATTAGGTTGTAGTTTTTTTCTTTACCTCTACTTTAAAACGTGTTTTAGGGTGGAAAAACATACTGCAAAATGGTACTTTCAGATAGGTTCAAGAGATCAAAATCGAACAGGACGAGCCTAAATCAAGAAGTGGCCGTTCATGTCCTGCTTCAATTACAAAAATAGAAAAGGATTAGGGTAGGTCTTAGGGGAGAGAAGCAAAGAAGGTTGAGAAATATCAGTGTGATAGGTAGTGTAAAGAATAAAAGGATTCTCTGAGAGGAATCGCTAATTCTGTATATTTTGTTTCTCTTGACTGATTCTCTTATCTGTCTTTGTCTTGTTATTGTTTTGAATAGATGAGAATCATCCATTTATAGTTTGAAGAGGACACACTGATTTTTTTTATAAGTCGTGGAAGTTAGGGAGAGGTGTAGAAGTGATGATTGTGAAGATTGTAGTGGGGCGGTTCCCAAAAAGGTAGGGAAGACCTATATGACTACTACTCCTCATCCTCTCAACTTCTCTGTAACCTCCCACTTCTTGTTACATTCTTGTTAGTGGGGGTTGTGTCACTACCCACGATGTTGTAGACCATCATATCAATACCCCACTGAGAATCCTTCCATGTTGTATTTGATATCTCGTGGAACTAGTGGAGTCATAATCCACTATGGTTTTGATCAAGTCAAGTCAAGTGAAATGACTTGCTAAGGCAGTGAGGCAAGTTGTGCGACTCACTTGATTGATAATTAAACTGATTAATATCGAGCCTGGGAAGCTCAATGGCCATGTACTTTCTTGAAAGTAATGTGAAATATTTAATGGCTAAGTATTAGCTCAAAAGCGACTTATTGTAAGTCTGAGAGGCATTTGAGGCCAAATGTTGTAGACGGTTCCTTGAGCAAGGAGACCCGCTAGAATTCGTATAAGACTCAATATTGGACCTATATTGAGAAGAAAGGCGTACTTCTGAAGGAATTATCTATCAAAACTAGTATTAGCTATTTAGCACGAATAAGAATGTGCTAACTCTCTTAATGTAAAAGGCTAATGTGCTAACGTCTCGGGAATGAAACCAATATGCATAATCTCTATTAAATATCAATTGTACTAGGGCTAGGAAGCTAGCACTAAGAAGGTTTGAAGTTAGCACTTCAATTGTATAGTTAGCACTAAGGTTTTAGTATAAATATATATGTGGCTAAGTCGCTAAGTATGGCTACACTAATCCAAGGGCGCATTAGCCATGGCTGTCACTCAGAGACGCACTAGACATGGCTAGAGGCGTATTGGAATTGGTAGAGACGCGCTAGCTACTAGGGATGCACTAGTCATGGATAAGGACGTGCTAGCCTTAGAGGCGCATTGGGCTTTGGTTGGGGACGCATAGGATCCAAGGGCGCTGAGGAGACAAGGACGTTGTGGATAGCTGAGAACAAGGAGGAGATATAACGTGCATGAGCTTTTGCTAGGGACGTATTGGAGCCAACGACGTCATGGAGGAAGCAAGGGCGTCACATAACCTGGAGATGTACTAGGTTGTGACACACGCTTGGCTTGGCCGCTAGGGATGCATCGGACTTGGTAGCAACGTGCTAGGAATTCAAGGGCGTCAAAGAGAAGGCCATATGTGCCAAGAAGCTAGGGGTGCCGCTGAGGGGGCCAAGAGACGTGCTTGAATCATGGTGGAGACACATTGGTCTTAAGGATGCGTCAAGATAGGGGTGTATTGGTCTTAATCGTTGCTCGAGGGTGCATCAGGCTAGAGCTAGCCAATAAAGATATCGCATTTGGCGCTAGAATTGAGGTTATCACTTTTGTGCTAGGGTTTAGGTGCCAAGGTGATGATACGTTGGCTAGGGCCTTATTAGGCTAAAATGTGTTAGCTAAGACCATTTTTGGTTAGTTAGCACTTCTCAGGTGTTAGGGTTTTGCATCAGGAAAGTTAGCGCTTTTAGCGTTATTGTGGATGACTGGTGTCAATATAGTGCTAAGCCAAATAGCTAATGCTATCTTGGCATTAATATGAGAAAAGAATAGGGTTAGCCTAGCTCAGAAATTCAATGCATCTTTTATGGCATTGCTTCTTAGTTGTGGCGCATCCAAGAGGAGTGGCGCATCATTTGTGGTTTATATTTAAGCAAAGTGCTTATGATAGCACATTTAAGCTCAGAAGAGCAATTTGAGACAAGTTTGTTGTGAATGAAGCGTTAAGCTAAAGTGTTATTTTGGGGTTTAAGCATTAGCTATCCCCGAATTCCAGAACATCGATGCACACTCGAGACAAGTTCAAGAATTCAGCCGTGGAATTTTATGCGACTTGAGATTAGTTAAATATGGCATAAATATTATGAGTATTGAGGAGGCTACGAGGCCAGTTTAGAATGTTTGTAGTTGTTCAGAGAAGACTCAAGTTTGCTCTACACTAGTAGGAAACCCATCTAGGAGCTTGAGACTTATTATATGGAGATTATAGACTACATTGTTTGCATGGAATGCTTGTAGCTTTTTGTAGAGATTGTACCCTCAATTCTCCTGCGAAATATAAGGAGAAATACAATATTTTGTGTTTTGAGGTGAAGTCAGAAGTATGGGCACAAGTATGTGTGGATATTTCTCTATGTTCCTGGAACTAGGCAGAAGGGCGATTTTATAATTTTAACCCTTGTCAAAAACCCATCATCAAAAAATGTATCATCAAAAAAACAAAAAGGAAATAAAAACAACTTATCCCATTAAACTTGCCCTTCAAAATGAGTTTTTTTTTTTTGTTTGATTTTTCTTATTATTATCAGTTGTTTCCAAATGAATATGAGATTACCAACGGTAAGAATAGCAGGACAAGTAAAAAAATTGGTCTGCGTGACGCATGATATGATTCAGTAGATGTATTGTATACCTGGACGAATTGTTGGTTGTTATGATATTTTGGGCCTATCAATTTTATTTCATGGGATTATTAAAAAGGTAAATCAAAATGATATCCCTAATGGGACCAATCATGACATGGCAGGCAGAGGTAGTTCATAACTTCATGGTGAGACAAAACTATTTTTGATACTGAGTTTTACGTGGGAAGGATTATTTCCCAACTGAACATGCAAAGGATAAAAAACTCACGGTATTATAACTATACAAGAGCTATTCCAATGGTAGATGTGTGTTTCCTATGTGACATCATAACTAAAACATTTTTCTAAAGTAAATTTTTTATATATGGTTACAATTTTCTAAATACAAGGAGTAAAAAATTAACATCCCCAATCCATAAATTATACTGTTAATATTTTTCATTATATATGTATCATTTAATAATTGATTAAGATTATTTCTATTTTTCTTGTTAGATTTATTTTATTGAATAATTATGAGTTGGATAGGAAGACATGCTCTAAGTGAATTTCTAGTTTTAGAGGTTCACCTAGAGGCTAAAGGATGTCTTCGAAAAAATTGACATGTCATCCCACTTTAAAGGGTTGTAAATGATTTTTGATAAAAATGTCCGTGCTTCCTATGTGGCTTAACACATTTTTGTTTAAAGTGCAATTTAAACATATGTGGTACAAATTTTTAGGTGTCAAAGACCCAAAAATGCCTTAGATGTGACGAGTGTGTGAAAGAATATAGTTTCACGTTGCTTATAATCCCTCAATAAGCATTTGATTTCATTGGAAAGGGCCACTTAACGTGTAGGGACAGAAAATCACTTTGCCACGTGTTCGCGTCTAAAAGCACAAATACAAGAGAGACGTATTCCAGGCGAGTACGGGAGTTATACTCAGTCAACATAGGGATTTCCGCCTAGTCCATAAGACTCAGACGCGTGGAAATCACTACTCAAAGATCAACGGATGAGTTTGAATGGGTAGTTGGGCATTTAATACATGAGCAGAACGGTCAGATCAACAGTCTGTTAGCTGTCGGGACAAGTGGCGAGTTATATTTCAACGAGGAGCAGAATAGCGAAGATCGTGCTAGCGAACGGAAACTAACGAATAAGTTAGAAAAAACAAATATCAGCGAAGGGGAATTCTCCTCCAAGAAACCATGGTGAAAAGACCTCATGCGAAGCCAGCAGAGCTGTCATCCATTTTTATAATTTATCTATAAATAGCCTGTGAGCAATGTAATAAGGGTTGAGCAATTTCACAAGGCTGAGAGGGTGAGTTATTGTGAGCATTCATAGTCTAAGTCTGAGAGCTTGTGATCTTCATCATATCATAGTGAAATCTCTCCCGTGGACGTAGGTTTTAACACCGAACCACGTAAATCCTTTGCGTTCATCATTTACTATTATTAATATGTGAACTTGAACCATAAATATAAACTAAAACTATAGAGAGTAGATTAGGATAATCATCTGGGTGTGTTGTAGGATTTTCTGCAACTATATTTTAGCGCTAGAAACATGGAGTTTTGAAGATTTAACTCATTTTAACACTCGGTTCTATTAGAAAGAGTTAGATTTAGAGTCTTTGAAGCTTTATCTATAAAAAAGATTGTTAAATCTTGGTTGTTTTGAGAAAGAAATTTGAGATATGAGTTTCTAAGAGCAAGTCTCTAGAAAAGCAGTAATCATAAGGAAAAAGAGGCCATAAGTTCGAGATTTTTAAAATAAAATCATAGATCTAGTCAGTTATATTATAAGAGTTTTAAAACTTTGGGATTTCATAAGGGTATATAATTATTTTCAAGATCATGTTGCATAAAAGTTATAAGTCTCTTAAATATTAAGGTTTTTCACGATCTGGACGTATTTTGAAAAAGATTTTCAGTTTTTGATAAGTCTGTGAGATTCAATCTCAATTCAGTAAATATATTGATAAGACATTGTCTAGAACATACTAAATGCTAAGCCAAAAAGAACCCATCTAATCCGGGAGAAAAGAAAAAAAGATCACTTGCTTCTCTACCCTTTCGTTTTTGCTTAGTTCCATTATCTGAAGGTCAGGCCTGAGAGGAAAAGAAATGAAGACTTTTTGGGGGTATAAGGGTATCTTTCACCCGGTTCAGTAGAAGCTGACAAGAGGGGCCAGAACGAACCACTTCATCTTTCCGCAGGTCCGGCTTGAATTCCAGGCATAAGCTGTCTATGCGGCAGGCCAGAAAGACAGCGCTAAAGGCGTCAGTTCAGTTGCAAGCCTAAGCCAAGAAGGAACGAAGTTACTGACGTCCAAAGAGCCTCCTGTATTGTCTTTCTGGTTTTCCTTTAACCCTACGAAGCAAAAAAAGAAGGGGTGCGCAGAAACCAAGAAAACTAAAGCATCTGAACGGCAACAACGAAAGTAGTTGCTTTGAGGAAGAAATGAAGAAAGGTACACGTAATATCATATAGGCTCGACATTTGGACATAAATGAAAGGACCGGCTTATTTCAATGAAATTGGCTCGTCTTGTTTGAACGGATAAAATAGGGAAGGGGGTAGAGTTACCGAAGCCGAGAGCATGGAACAACTAGACGTAATAAACATTGACTGGACAGAGCAAACAAAAGCGGGGTTGCTTCTCGCTAGCTTGAATCACTGGACTAGTTTTCGGTCGGCTAGCACACGACCGAGTAGCTTACAGACTAGCCCTAAGTTCCATAGTCATCTAATATCATTCGGCGCTCAACCGATCAAAGGCTTTCTCGTTTGACTGTTCACGTGATTCCGTTAGTCAGTTCTCGGAGGATCGGTTGCCCCAAAGTGAAGGACGCATAAAAGGAGAGATCTAGAAAGAGGGAAGCGCTCGTTCTTCGCCACTGCCTTCTCTTATTCCACGCGTGTCGTACATTCGTTACAATCGAAGGTCAATACAGACGGATTTCTTCGTCGCTCTTTTAATTTCTTCTTGCAAGAGACGTCTACCGCCGGTTGACTTATGTGATTTTAATATAGTGGTAAAAAGGGTTTGATTCTCGGACTTGTGAAGATTTAATTTCTAGACCTAGTTTTTAATTACTAAAAATAAATAAGATTAAACAGATTTGATTTTTAAAATAGATGGAAGAAAACTAGGGTTTAAGATTCCACCATTCACCAATACTTATGTGATATGCCTAACAATTCTATGCTCAATTTAATCTAAATATGCCAAAAATAGGTTTTTAAAAGAATAATTGTAAATCCTAAGCATGAGACATCAAAAGCAGTCAACCCAGCATGACTCATCAAAAGAGAACACAACTATTTAAGAAAAACCAGTTTTTTCAATTTTAATCAAGCAATTAATAATAAAAAAATTGTAAAGAAAATATAGATAAAATAGACATACCACTTAATTATTGGAAGAAATGCTTCCTCCGTCACCCCAGTGATGGTGATTAGCTCATTGTAATGGAAACGCACTTAAAATATAGTTTCATTTCTCAAAAAGTGCTTACAATGACTAAAAAGAAGTAACACAGCCAATTCGATACGCTTATAAGCGTTATAGTGAAGGGTTCAGAGTGTTACAAGAGGAACAAAAGAGTACAGCAGAAAAGGACGGACTGTGTATGCAGTGGAAATAGGACTGATGAAGCAGCTGCGTATACGACAGTATCAGCGACAGTTTCCTGATGTTGTTTTTTGCACTTCGTCTTCTTCTTCACGAAACAGAGCTTCTTCTTCCTGATTTTTTTTCAGTGATCCCCCAACTCCATTTTTCTTGGCTTCTCTTTGCTATATATAGTATTGGTAAACCCTAGCAACCTTTGTGAACCGATAAGGAACCAAAAACAAATCCAAATCAACTTGAAATCCCGTGTGAAACCGAAACAGGGAAAAACTCCTTTTCCCGTCCAGATTCGATTTTTCCAAGCAATTCTCCGGCTAAAACTCTTTGTTGACGTGTGTTATGTTATCCTTTGAGTGTTTAAACAATTTGAGATAGAAAGAACACGTCAAAACTCCATAAAATTCGGTTACAAAATCATGCAGAAGCTTTCTCACGTAGCTTTCCTCTTCCCGCCATTTTCGGAATTTCAAATTCAAAGGGAGGTGCCCACAATCCAAATTGTGGGTGCCTTAATCACTTTGCTGGGTGCCTTTAACAACTTTTTGAGCCGATTTTTTCACAAATATTTATTTCTCGAAAATACCTACAAAGACATAAAAAGCTATAATAAGTACAAAAACGAACACTATCAGAATAGATAATCGAGTGTAATTTAGACACAAAAATGTGTCTATCATATACCCCCAAACTTACTATTTGCTAGTCCTCGAGCAAATCTAATCTAAAAAATAAAATCCTAACTCACTTTCGCAGGAATCGCGACTATACTTAGCATATGCAATAAGCCGTTAAACCCCTAGGTGTCCCTAGTGGACGAGTTTTGTCTCGTGAGGGTTTACAAAAGGTATACCCACAAAACCTTTACTCCAGATTTTAGCTACTCGTGAACGATTAAGGATAGACACTAAACAAGCTATTTAGTTGGCTTGCTCAATTCTTTGGCTATGGGAATCATTAACCTATATGAGTCCAATTGCTGTACATGAGTGTTTACTCAAGCATACTAAAATTCATATATAAGACAACAGAGCTCTACTCAGATAATTGTTCAACCACAAGACTCATAATCTATCAAAGTTCAATCACATGAAAAGATTT
This sequence comes from Papaver californicum, assembly GCA_023531435.1. Classification (NCBI taxonomy): domain Eukaryota; kingdom Viridiplantae; phylum Streptophyta; class Magnoliopsida; order Ranunculales; family Papaveraceae; genus Papaver; species Papaver californicum. The sequence continues at coordinate 5,490,173 of JAJJMC010012549.1, forward strand.
AGAAGATGGACATGGAAAATGTGAAGGTTGCACGTGTTGACTAAGGTGAACGGTGTTTCCCATATCTGTCTGAAGGTCAGTGCCAGGATGATTCCTAATGGTTTGAGATACATGGTCTTAAACCTAATACTAATATCGACTCAACTGGTATATACAAGGGTCCCAGCGATCGATTTATAAAACGTTAAATATATTTGACAACATGATTGGATCAAATTGAATCCAAGCGCATGATTCTTATCAGCATGTTACGTGATAGTTCCCATGGATCCTGCTTTCCACGCTTGCTTAGGCGACGGAGACAGGGAGAACACACACATATTGCTATCAAAGTGTCAATATTGTTTTTTTTTGTTTTGTTTTTTTTTTTTTCTTTTTCTTTTTCTTTTCGAATAAAGCAAGAATCGGGCTTGATCTCAAACACTCGATTTCATCCTAGCGGCGATAACAATTTGATACTGGGCCCCACCAAATCACTTAGAGAAACATAAAATTGCAAAAATAAAAACAGAAAGTGATATGGTCGAGATAGACTCCGAGATGTGCTGACAACTATCATGTTATTTCTAACACCTGAACTCTGTCCTTTTATGAATAGACCATTTAACTGGGCACACCAATTCCTATATAAAAAGAGATAAGTTTCTATCTACCTAGAATAGTTAGTGTCAGCCTGAAGTGTTCACAAGCTTCTAAATTCTAGAGCTTTATTATTTAACCAAAAAAAATTCTCCCTTACCCCAAACTTAAATCAAATAGTGTCCTCAATGTTTCTAAAGATGAATGATTAAAAATATGAACAAGGAGAAATTGTTACCACTTCACGAAAAGGAGTTAAGGAAAGATATTACCGTGTTTCATGATCATGGGTTACCTCCCAAGAAGTGTTAAGTTTAAAGTCTTCAGCCAGACTAAGGAAGAATTAGTCACCTCATGAAATCATATAGCAAAGTCGGAACAATTGTGGGTCATCTGAATCAGATAATGCTATCACAAATATAAAACTACAACATGCCAAGAAAATGAACAAACCGAGCACACCTTTATCTAGTTTTCTGTTTAAGACAACTACTTCTAGCTGTGGTTCAGGTTCGGGGTCTATAAAAGGGTCTAGATAAAATATTTTCATGGGTTGGATTTCCTCATAGGCAGGATCAACAGGATCAGGTTGTAAAGTCTGGAAAAACTCAACTAAGAACTTAGAAGCACATAATAATAACCTGGAAAATTGTGGATCCTCAAAGTCAATCAGATTTGACCCACACAGTTGACTACTATGAAGGTGGTCATTCTTAAGCAAATGTGTCGATTCCCTAAAGTAATTAGGTTTAGTCTTAAAACTTAATAAGTGACACATTTGAAATTCTAACGTTCCCACATATGGAAGAAAATATTTTGGTGGGAAAACAAAGTCAATCTGGGTATTATCGCCTAGGTAAACCACATCGACCAGAGGATGTGTTAGAATGGGTTTCTAACAACTGAACTTCTTTGTGGACATGATTAGGTTCAGGAAACAGTTCTTGAAGATAATATCTTAATATGGTAGAGGCACAAACTTCAAGTCCCAAGTGAGGGACTTCTAAAAGAGTCAAAGGTAAAGCACAGGGAGAATGATAATCACCCCCAAACTTAGAATTTTGGGTGTCTCTAGATAGACTAGTCACAATTTCCTTAATTTCTAGATCATCAGATTCTCGAAAATTGTCAATTGCTTCTTCTAAGTTATAATCAAGTGGTGCATCCTCAATCATATTTAAAATCTCTACGGGTCTATCTTGGTTATCTACAACTATTGTTTCTAAATCGTTGGACTCTAAAACAGTATTCTCAGGATAAACCCGTTCCTCTAAACCATTATCGGTTTCAAAACAAGAGAGTTCTACATCGTCTAAAACAGTGGTATCTCTGGTCAAATCCTCTTCCTTTTGAATAGGTGAATGATCATTAAAATTATTTGGATTTGAACAAGAAATAACACTATTATCATGAAGCACAATTGGAGTGACAGTTTCCTGATCACTCTGCCTGTATATTTCAAGTTCTTCATCAACACTATCCTCATCATCATAATAACATGAAGATGTTTGAACCTCGTCTAAATAAGTAGTGTTACCAATTCTATCCTCGTCCTCTTGACTAGGTGAATAATTATCAAGGGTAGCACTATATTGGCAATTAAGATCATTTTGAGCAATATTATTATTTGCAGACATTTCATTCACACTTAACACAAACCTTTTTGTACTCTCAGTCAACTCCCTAAGGATTCTTTTCGAAAATCAAATGGATCATAAGGGGTACTGGTTTGCAACTGCTCATGTGATTCTTCTAGAGGCATACTAGGTTCATGGGGAGTACTAGATTGCATCTGCTTTAGGGCATCCCTCCAAGATAACGAACTCAAATCATCATGGGGAGTACTAGATTGCATTTGTCTTAGGGCATCCCTCCAAGACAAAGAACTAGAATTTTGCTCACTTTCATGTTCATAAGACGGGTGTATGTACGAATAGTAATTGGGATCACCTTGGTATGAGTAATAGCCTCCAAAAGGTTGGTGGTGATCCCGATTACTATCCACACAATGTTGATAGTATGGATAATGTCTATTTTGAAAAAATTCAGTCGGATATTCATTGTATTGGTCCTCATAATACCAGTTCGACATTTTCTAATAAATAAAAATTCCTAATTAAAAAAATCTAAGAAAATAAATGCCGACATGAAGGAGTTTCTAAACATTCACAAACAAGGACGACTCAACCAAATCGAACCTATTGAATCTAGCAAACAAAAAGCATGATGGCTCCACTTAGATTGTTTCTAGACCAGCTTCTATTCTTTCGAAAGGCTAGTAGTTACAATTATAGCAAACCTCTTAGAACGCTTTGAATTAGATTAAGTCGAAGAGAAACAGGATAACCTCTAAGGAGCTTTGATAACACTGTCTCTTTGGCACTTTTCCCTGGGTTACATGACGGCTCTAATCAACTTAAAATAATCTTCTTGAACTTCGAGTTCGGCTACCAAAGTAACCAATACAGTCCTTTTGAACCAGTTTCCTATAAGCTCGTTACCCTATCAGTCTCTTTCTAGTCAAACTTTTAAGGTTTTAGGTTCGCGTTTGGTAACGTGTTCCAACAGCGGGCAAGAAGGAAACGGTGATGAAATCCGAGTCCTTATCTTGTATGGCCAGTTCTTGCCCTTTACTAGAAAAGTAAGTCCGTTTTCAATTCCTCAACATATATGCATACGAAGGAATACAGTAAACCCACTTGCAGGGGATTCGTGGGTTGATCGAGTCTTACCTCCCGTACCAGAGGGGGGATGATTCAGTTGTAGTCGACTCGGGCCACCGACTCCTGTGTCAGTGTGCGAACCCGAGGGGCCGAGACAATATCGTAATTGTCGTCCTTCCCTGTAGGAGTTTATATTCAAATAATACCCTTCCGTAGGGTTTAAAAATAATAAAATGTCCAAATCCCCAAAAATAATGTCCAAAAAGTGTCCAAAAAAAATAAAAGAAAAATTACAGAAATAATAAAAATAATAGACATACCACTTAATTATTGGAAGAAATGCTTCCTCCGTCACCCCAGTGATGGTGATTAGCTCATTGTAATGGAAACGCACTCAAAATATAGTTTCATTTCTCAAAAAGTGCTTACAATGACTAAAAAGAAGTAACACAGCCAATTCGATACGCTTATAAGCGTTATAGTGAAGGGTTCAGAGTGTTACAAGAGGAACAAAAGAGTACAGCAGAAAAGGACGGACTGTGTATGCAGTGGAAATAGGACTGATGAAGCAGCTGCGTATACGACAGTATCAGCGACAGTTTCCTGATGTTGTTTTTTGTACTTCGTCTTCTTCTTCACGAACAGAGCTTCTTCTTCCTGATTTTTTTTCAGTGATCCCCCAACTCCATTTTTCTTGGCTTCTCTTTGCTATATATAGTATTGGTAAACCCTAGCAACCTTTGTGAACCGATAAGGAACCAAAAACAAATCCAAATCAACTTGAAATCCCGTGTGAAACCGAAACAGGGAAAAACTCCTTTTCCCGTCCAGATTCGATTTTTCCAAGCAATTCTCCGGCTAAAACTCTTTGTTGACGTGTGTTATGTTATCCTTTGAGTGTTTAAACAATTTGAGATAGAAAGAACACGTCAAAACTCCATAAAATTCGGTTACAAAATCATGCAGAAGCTTTCTCACGTAGCTTTCCTCTTCCCGCCATTTTCGGAATTTCAAATTCAAAGGGAGGTACCCCCAATCCAAATTGTGGGTGCCTTAATCACTTTGCTGGGTGCCTTTAACAACTTTTTGAGCCGATTTTTTCACAAATATTTATTTCTCGAAAATACCTACAAAGACATAAAAAGCTATAATAACAAAAACACTATCAGAATAGATAATCGAGTGTAATTTAGACACAAAAATGTGTCTATCATTAACCTTCCACTACTGCTTATGCCCCCTTTTGGTACGTAGCTATCGAGAAGGTATGACATATAAAACCAGTAGGTCGACTAGCCCAGGGCTATGGAACAAAGGATTCTCCAGGATCTACACCGAGGTATTGACGGCGATTCTCAAATATCGCAGAACAGAATGTGATACGATGGGATATAATGCAATAGAAAGAAAGACAGGGAATGGGTTACCTACTCCTAACGGTCAATTGATAGACACATTTTAGTGTCTAAATTGCACCTTAGTTTCTATTAAGTTAGTATTCGATCTTGCAAATATTACGTGTTTTTATGCTTTTGTAGGTACATTTGAAGAATAAAGATTTGTGGAAAAATTGGCTCAAAAAGTGATAAAGGCACCCCAAGGAAAAGTGTTATTGGCACCCCAAGAATGGATAAGGGACACCCTAGGATCGGCGAGTCAACCCAGCGGGTCAACCAGGCGATTCAACCCAGCGAGCCAGCGAGTCGACTCAGCCGCATCAGCCGATTCAACTCATCGGGAAAACTACTGGATGTGTTCAAATCGAGTGATTCGTAAGTTCTGTTGCTTCCAGATTGTTCCAAATACTAATAGATATCTCACACAAGTCATAAACAGCAAAAGATCCCGTGAAATCAGCTCGGAAATCATGTATTTGGCCGGAATCATGATTCGATTAGGATTGAGATTTGTGGGCTGTTTTAGAGAGTTCTATTAGGTTTAGAACTCTCTCTATGGTTTCTACTACCTATATAAACCAAGAGAAGCCAAGAAAATCGACAACAAAAGCCTAGAGAAGAATTCTGAAATTTTCCGGTGAAGCTCCGTCAACGTCCGGTCACTGCTACTGCACCGGTCGGCTGTACTTCATCCATCACCGTCGGAGAAGACGACTCAGCAATACTTACAACTGTTGTTGATTTGAATTTTCCTGTTGCGTATTGCTTCAAACCCTGTGTTGCTTAAAACTCTCCTGTAACAGCTGAACCTTCTCCTGTAACGCATATAAGCATATCAAATCAGCTGTTACAGCGTTATTCACCTTTGTAATCAATATTTTGAGCAATGAAATCAACTTTTGAGCAATCTTTTTCCACCATGAGCTAAGTCTATTTACTGGGATGATGGATAAGGTAATTTTCTCAATTTTATGTGATTTAATTATTTTCTAATAATTATTTATAATTCTTTTGTTATTAGAATTGCATAGTTTTAAATAGTGAAAACGGTTTTCTTTCAACAGTTGTGTTTTTGCTTGATGGATTATGCTTGGTTAATTAATTTTGATAGTCCATGCTTGTGATTTACCTCTGTTTGTTAGCATAACAAAACCAATTTTGGCAATTACTTGTGCTTCAATTAATTTAAAAAGAATTATCTGATTAATCACATAGGTTGTGAGAATTACCTGATTCCTGATTCCTGGTCCTTTTAAAATTATTCAAAAATCATCTTTAGGTTATTTAGTCTTTTTCATACTCCTGGAATTTTCTAGAGTTAATTAAAATCATTATTTTCTAAAATCATTACCTTTACAAGTTCGAGAATCGAACATTTAGTTACCACTTTAAAAACTACATCATCAATGCGAGCCCTTTCGTTTCATTCTGAATTCTTTCATTCAGAATGGATAAAATCTCCCCACGTAGGATTTGAACCTACGACCAATCAGTTAACAGCCGACCGCTCTACCACTGAGCTACTGAGGAACAACGGGAAATTCGAGCTCATAGAGTTCCATTCCCATTCTCAACCCATGACCAATATGAGCCCGAAGCTTCCTTCGTAACTCCCGGAACTTCTTCGTAGTGGCTCCGTTCCATGCCTCATTTCATAGGCAACCTCATAGTGTCTCTATTTCATTATATTCCATCCATATCTCAATTCCATTCATTTAATATCCCTTTGGTGTCGAAGTTTAAAGTATGAAACAAGCTCTTTTAGAGAGAGAGGACTCTGATCACTTACTTCCGCCATTTCAAGATCACAACCTCGTGTCGAGGAGCTTTCTAACCTAGCATTCGCAATATCTACACTTTCTACCCCATCCAGGAACGGATCCACTAGCACTTAGCGAGCACTGGACCTGGCGTAACTGATTCTACCCACTGATTCTACCCACTTATCCAGGAGATCCTTTTGCACTAGTCCGTTATTTCAAGCTCAACAGCAGCAGCTCAATTGACTAGCCCAGATACATTTCTCTTTGAACCAAGACTAATGGCATTTGCGATAACGAATCCTTCATCTGCCAAAAGAATCCTAGTTCCTCCACCAGTTGATCCATACGCATCTTAAAGAACAGGAAAAAATGTCGCATAAACAAGGTCTCTAGAATAACCATATACACTGTACGAGATCGTGAAGGGTGCTTGTTAATACTCCATTACTTGAAAGCCGGTGAATAAAAGAGCCATGAGAACCGTTGTACACAGCACGCCACTCTAGCATTAACCACTTGACTAGACTATAGCCTTCTCGAATCAGCTCTACGATAGATGTCTTTGACGTAGAACCTGGGATAAATCTTTAATGAACCGAGGAACGAAACCATGTCACTAGCTCTTCCTGAATTATAGGGGGGGAAATTATGATATGGAAAACAAGACAGGGATTCTTTACAATGACATTGTATACCAATTGAAAGGGATGTAGCGCAGCTTGGTAGCGCGTTTGTTTTGGGTACAAAATGTCACGGGTTCAAATCTTGTCATCCCATCATAATATTACGAATATGTATTGAATTTATAATAGACTAAATCATAGGTTTTTTGGAGATCTAATCTGTCACGTAAAAATTTATATATCTTGGGTTTTGTATACAACCGGAAATATACCTCTAGAATATATAAATTTTTTTACGAATCTTTATTTTGACCTTTATTGAATCCAAAAAACTTAGCAATCCAATAAGGCCTTCGCGGGCGAATATTGACTCTTTCAATATATGTTTAGTTCGTAAGGTCAGTCCTTGACCTCTCAGAATAAATGAATAGGTTTCCTGGTTCTTTC
>JAJJMC010012549.1:5502644-5536087 GCA_023531435.1 Papaver californicum
TTAGGATTTATAAAAAAATGGATAATCCACTTATAGGAGAACCTTTTCCCGCGTTAGGCACTAATATACTTTTAACGTATAATTAGATCGGGTAATCATCCAAATTAAGAACAAAATCCCGGTTAAAGCGCCCAACTCATAATTGGAAAATTCGTAGGTTAATTCTTGTTGGATGCACGCCAATGGGAACGTTCAATAAGTCTATTGGAATTGGCTCTGTATCAATGGAATCTCATCATCCATACATACGAGTTAGGAACTTTTCTTTTGTTAGTGACCCTGGAAATCTCTCTCTTGTTGGGTTAGCTAGTAGTCGAGAAAGCGTAGATTTGGCTAGGCTAGTTACGTCAGGTGGTCCAGCTAGTAGATCGCCCTTTCCAGCTAGGGAATCTACTTCCAGAGGGACGAGTGCCTGAAAGAAAGTGGCGCCACTTTCAAAGGCATCCATTCATGAGCGAGAACATCCTGGTCAGTCATACAATGTAAGTAAGCTCTCCGCTTCTGCAACTGGGTAGTATCCCTAAATAGATCAACTGTACCGAACCTTCCTTTCGAAAGAAACCAAGGCTGATGTTGTGGCGGTAGCTAGGAGCTATACTGATATGGGAGTAGACTTGACTTAACCTTTTCCTCCTCCTTCTTTGACTAAGAAATTACACCCCTTTAGCTTAGGGCGACTTAGTTAAAAGAGGACATAAATATGTGAAGACAACCAGCGATATATGGAGTTGCAAAAAAAAGAGTGATCAGAAACAAGGTCATTTGAGAAGTGTTGGTCTTCTGAATACACTTTTCTTGATAGATTCTATTTCAATCTTCCTTAATCACCCGAATTAATACTAGAATCCCTGCAAAGTTAATTTTTTTTATCATATGTAAGTACCAATCTAAAATCCAAGTATCGCAATAAGTGAAACCCAAGGAGTGTCGGAACTACTTTCCCTAACTGGATGAGATACAAGCATCATTGAATGCTGGTACGAATGGCAGAACCCGACCCTGCTAATTTTTTATATAATAAGTTATGTTTTGTAAACGACAGTGACTCTGAAACACCCTGCTTTTCGACCTTGACTCGGGCATGAAGGCAACCAAGAACAAATGAATTCGACACTAATGACATATATATATAGGTATCATGGTCATGCTTGTTAAAATGAGTAAAATCTCGAACATTCCCCTGTTTGCTTTAATGATGGCATTCTTAATCTTGTTCGTGTTCTGATCCCTCCGGGACTGAACTATACTATAACGAACTTTGTTCACCCCATTGAAAAGGGAGAATCTTCATGGACTTTCTTCAAGCCATCGAGGTTTAGCGCATTTCAGATGGTGGTGAGACCACATGCCACTTTAAAAATATGTAATGTCATCTAATTAGTTACATATTTAAAAAGTGGCGAAACTATGATTCATTTAATCCATTAGATCGACTCCTCCCGGAATTGCGTTATCAGAGCCGAACCAGGAATGGTTGTTAGTGGACACCGACCACTTTTCACCAGTTAGAGAGTCTCCTCTTTAATACATCCAGAAAAGATGTTTACAGGTGCCAGAAAGACTCGGTCATAGGAAGTTAGACTACCTACGCGCTGGTAAAACCACCTCGACCGGATCTTCAAAAGATTTTTATTTTCATCAAAACATCACTTTTAACGGGTAAATCATAGGAAAGTAAATCCTTTCTCGAAGATCTACCTGGGATCTGTCTAGATAATCATTGGTTTAGAATAAACATTTAATATTCTTCAGTCCATTGTCAGATCTAAGGTTTATAAATCTAGTTATTCTAATCATAATCATTGGATCTACATTCAACGTCATGAATCATAGGGTCCACTGGTGAAAACTCGTTAAAAAAAGTATAGCAGAACCATTCTTTTTACAGTGCAGGCTTTGGAAGAAAAAATATGGCATCAAAAGTGGATAAAATAATCCCAAGGAAAAGCTCCAGGGTTATAAGCAGTCGCATAGTGAATCCAGGACCTCAAACTGATGAAACAGTAGGAGGCAGAATGCTTCGTACCAAGGAAGGAAGGAGAAGTCCAGTTAGGAGTAATCATTACGAAGGAGATGAGGAATTAGAAGCATACGCATCCAATAATATTAATAATCTGATGACGAAAGAGAAATGACAGCAGAAGAGTTTAGAGCAAAACTAGCAAGAATAAGAGAAGCGAAGAAGAAATTGGCTCATGAGCGAGAAATACTAAAGCAACAGAATTTGGAGCTTGTTGAAGAAAATCAAAAACTACAGAAGGAACCTCCTAAGAAGTCAGGTTCGTCAGCATCACATACCAAATCGACGAAAGGAACAAACCAGAAAACGGCGTGGAAACCAAGAAGAGAGTCCTGAAGAGCGTGACGCCAGAAAATGTCAAGAGGATATGGGGCGACAGTTGAAAAAGGCCAGAGAGAGGGATGGGAATCAAGAAGTTTTGAAGGAATTGAAGAATATGCGAGCAATAATTCGAACTTACCAGAGTAATGGAAAAGTCCAAGAACTAACAGATGCCATAGAAGAGGCAAATTGGTCCCCGTTCAGCGTTGACATCTTATACACAACTTTGCCTCCCAAGTGCACGATGCCAACTTTCGGGAGTATCTTCGATGGGACAGGAAATGCGATACAGAATGTCAAAGCTTATCAACGGTGGTTGTTACAGTGGGAGCATCGTGATGAAGTCATGTGCAAATACTTTCCATCTAGTCTGAAAGACGAAGCATTGGCCTGGTTTGATGCTCTTCCGGAATTCTCTATCACATCTTTTCATGAGATTGAAAAGGTGTTTCTCGCATCCTATATGCACAAAAAAAAATTAAGGCCTGGAGTGGAAAAATTGTTCAATCTAAAGAGGAGAGTGGGCGAGAGTCTGCGAAGCCTCATAAATAAGTGGAGGGACTTATGCAGCAAAGTCATGGGTCATGAGACAGAAACAAATCTGGTTCGGAGCTTTATCAACGCATTATTCCCAACTGATTCGTTGTACATGGACATATTCAAGAACAAAAATACATTGACCATGCAAGAGTTACGGGAGTTCCAAAAAGAATACATTGCTTTGGAAGAAATACAAAAGGAGGCAGCTTCGCAGCCCGCAGAGGCAAAATAACATATCTTCAGAAACCTCGTGAATGTCCAGCGAATTACCAATGCAGTAAATACCTCAGCAAGGCATGCAACAAGCAATAATGCTGACAGGTTCCAGGGACAATGGGAGCACCCTTCTTGCCGAGGCAGACTCAATAATCAAAGATTTGGCGCGCGAATACCAAATGATCTCAGGTTCGAGAACTTAAAGCTACCGAAGCTGAGTGCACCGTTGGCATCCATCATACGACACATTGAGGAGACTGAATTTGAATCCATTCCATATCCGCACAACAAAGGGGTGGAGCCACCCCTCTCCAGGTATATCGACTAATTTTGTGAATATCATCAGTTTTATAGCCATACTACTGACAATTGCAGGAACATACAAAGGATAGTGCTACGTCTGATAGAGCAGGGAAAGCTTCGAGAGTTTATTGGAGATCTACCACCTCCACCACCTTTGCGAGCAGATCAAGAGGCATATCGAGTGCATAGAATCGAGATTGAGCGAGGAGCAAGGAGCCAGCTATCTGCGATGCAATTCCATCATTCACTCAACAAGGACAAAAGCAAACTTCCACGGCAACATCATGAGCATAGTGCACAAGCGAGACCACAACGAGAAGGAGATCCCCAGCGTTGAAAAGGCTTAACCTTTAGAGAAGTGGATGGCGCGACCAATTATATTTTTAGCATTAGAGGCACCAGAGAAAGAGAAATCACACATTGATCCTCTCGTAGTTACTCTAAAGATGAATAAATGGGCGGTAGATAAGGTTTTTTGGTTGACACAGGAAGCTTAGTGGATATCTTATTATACAAAACTTTCAAGCGAGTAAATTTTCCAGACTCCATGCTCATTCCATATACCTGTGACATTTATTGGTTTAATGGGGAACCTTCTAGACCAAAAGGAGAATTCACCCTGGTAATATATCTTGGGAAAATGGAGATAATCACTACCTTTTGTGTCGTTGATGTGGAAGCCCCTTACAGCGTCATCGTTGGGAGACCATGGGTTCATGGAATAAAAGGAATAGCTTTAACTTATCATCAATGTCTTTGTTTCCCAACACCGGATGTAATAGCTAAGTGAAGGGAGACCCTGCTAAAGCAAGGTTTTGAAATGAAGTGGATGTTCGTCAGAATGAAGAGCGGGGTGACAAATCAAGGAAGAAAAGAAAGAGAAAAGGAAGCAGGCCAAAGAAAGCAAGAAAGATCAGGAAATAAAGGTGTATGAAGTAAATGCAACAAATGGAAAGGGACTTCTGAGCGAAGTCTCAAGGAAGGAAAGTTCGCCAGCATAGCAATTAAAGAGTCCAACGCCCTCAGAGAGCCAACAATGAATTTCACAGCAGCAGAGCCGACTAGTGAAATCCCTCCCGTGGACGTAGGTTTTAACACCTAACCACGTAAATCATTTGTTTTCATCGTTTACTATTATTAATATGTGAACTTGAACCATAAATCTAACATAAAACCATAAAGAGTAGATTAGGACAATCATCTGGGTGTGTTGTAGGATTTTCTACAACTACAGAACTCATTGTTGATTTGTTTTGAGTTGGATGTAGAACATTATAAAAATTTAACTTTTAGAGAATAACTTTACCATTATAACATTTTCAAACGAGGGCTCATCCCTATCTCCATGAGCTCTGTCATTCCTTTTTGAGTAGAGCATAGTTTAAAACATATAATATTATCTACCCTAGAAATCAGATACAACATCTAGCTGGTATCAGATACAACATCTAGCTGGTATGAAAGAACTCTTGAGAATGACATTAGAATTCTTATTTTATCATAAAAATGATGCATCTGTTGTAGATAATTTGATGGTTGCTTATAAAGTCCAATTTTATTAGGTCATTGTTTTTATAGCCAACTTAAAACCACGGTTTATTAAGAAAGAAGAAATTGCAGAGAAATAATTAAATTAAAAACTAGATAATAGGTTTAAAGACAATAATAATAGAACTAGCCAAAAAAACGAATTGCTTGTATCTGACGATTCTGACCTGCCTAAAAGTAAAATATGTCTTAAATTGGACTTGAGTACTTATCCTAGAAAACAAAAAAAAAACAAGAAACAAAAAGAAAAAGAAGGATAATTAAAGTAAACAGCACTTCACTTTTCAAGGTTTCAAGAGTCTTTCGTCACCACCTGAAAAAGGTTAATGACAAACCATGCTACAAAAGCTACATAATCTAACATTAACTACTAATCTATTAAGCTTTATCTTAAAAATCAAACTTAAAGTCATTTTTATTAGTATTAAAATCTAAAAGTAAACATTGAGAGATATTTCTCGTAATGATCTTATCTTTATTTCTCAAAACTAATAAATAATAAAGGAAGAAACAAAAAGGATAAGAAAATTGAAGAAAAAGGAAGAGAAGGGAACATATGAGCATGGTGTGCTAAAAAAGCCTGCAAATCTCCAAAAAGATGAGCAAATAAAGCCCTGTTTTGCTTTTTAATTTTGTCTATCTACTCTTTTTTCTTTCCCTCTGTCTCTTCCTTTAACCTTGGCATTGGCCAATTTCCATTTGCTCTTGTACTAATCGATTAAGTTAATCTAACCCACCCCCCTTTATTGAAGTACATCCACTTTGGAACTTCTAGAGAAATTCAACCTAAATTACTACTTTGTAACTTTTTGAATTACCCCAACTCAACCTAATTGCCCTTTGAAATTGTTTTTGGGAAATATGATTAGAGTGGAGTTGACGAGCGCATACAAATTACTTTCATTACTACAAAGGTCTCTGGTATTATAGTAAGTTCGCCGGATTTATTTTTATAGATAAAATATTTAATGCTGATAAATTTTAAACTCATATCATTAACATTAATTAAAACATTAGCCGGTTGATATTAATGATATGAGTTCCAAATTCCTCACTAATTAACTGTTGATTAAAGAATTTCAAACCCTAAAATAAATTTTCGTTGTGATTTGAGTCATTTGACAACCTTTGTGTTTGAACTTTGAAGCATAAAAAGAGAAAGTCCAAGGATTACTTAAACATGAGGGAAAGAGAATGTTTACATAATTGAAACCAAACCTAAAGATTCCATAGACTTACTTTCACTAGCATCAATGGGATATCAAATCAAACAGAATCTCTTCACTCAAATTCCAATATCTAAATAAAAGTTTAATTGGTTATTTGGTTTTTGTTTGTAACAACAACCAATAAAGGAATAAAGGAATTTCTTTTTCTTTTTTTTTTCTTTTGAGATGCGTAAAGGCCGATAAAGAGAACAATTCTATTGCACTCCTTCAATGCACTTGTTGCCTTGGCTCCTAATCAAACTCTCATTTTCCTTTTTCATTTTCCACGTTCCCTCGTATCCCCACTTCACGAATTTGGTACAAATTTATAAACGTAAAATTTTAACACTTTAAAAATAATTCAATACTCCTTCAATCACTAGAAAACAAATTCAATTGATTTTTATTTTAATCCAAACATAGGTAAAAATAGAACAATGATAGTGTTTATTTTCCGAAAAAATATAACACTATAACTTAGAAATTTTATTTACACCAAAATATCCATATTCACCTCAAAAAAAATAATTTAAATGTAGGATTTAGATGATGATATTTGGCGAAGTTACTTGTTATTTAGCTATTAATTTAGCAAAATTAATTTTTGAACAGAATTATACACTAACTATTTGGGCAGTTGTTTTTATTTGCCAATTAGATCCCAAAATTTTTAACGGTGGTAAATTATTTTTGCACTAGCAATTAGGTCCTTCGTCTCTATTTGTCAATTAGATCCCAAAGTTTTTACATTGGTAAATTATTTTTTATTTTAATCCCTTGCTTCTTTTCTATTTTAAGTTAAGGTTACGCCACTCGACAATATTCATATTTCTACATAGGCCTATTAAAATTGGAAAAGTTGAAGGGCTTGTAAACAAAAAAAAATGAGGGGAGGAGGGGATGTGATAGAGACTAGAGAGTATTAGAAATATCCTTTTTTTGAAACTGTTGAAAAGGTTGAGAGAGAAAGAGTGATGAATGTAGGGAATAGTGGTTGAGTTTTGTTTTCATTCTGAAAAGTTAGATTTGAAAAGGAGAATTGAATGAATGACTGAACAAGTGGTGGTGGAAAAAGGGGGTTAGGTTTGTGTAATAAAGTTGTAAAGTAGTAGTGGATAGTGGTAAAGAGAATCGCTGATGATGCTATCTAGGTTAGGTTAAGGAGTCGTAACCAAGGTTGTACTATATCGGATTTCGGTTCGTACTGGTCGAGAGCGATATATTGGTACGTAGGTATATGGGGAATTTTGGTTTAAAGATCGGTGGAATATCGGTGCTTATATTTTATACTATAATTTTATGAAAAAAATACTAATTCACATTTTATAACTATAAATATATTGTAACACGTTAATTATAACAAACATTTTTTCACAAAGTTTAAAAAGATAAACTAGTATTCATCCAAGATATATAGATCCATAGATTTCATACAAAATTCAAACTGAAAAAACAAAAGAAACAAGAACAACTTCAAAGTTTATCGTCTAAAATACTAATTAAACAAAGATATTACAATTTTAAGATTATTAGATTAATTATAGATATTATCATATGCATATATAATTCTAAAATATCATAAAAATATGAGTAACAATTGAAAACCCTAAAACAAAAATAAATAATTTTTTTATTATTTTTTTTAAATAAAAAAAACGATTGTACCGGTCGATACCAGTCAATAGCGGCCGTACCGGCCAAACCGGTACAGTCCATACCGGCCGATATTTTCGGTCAAATACCGTTTACCGATATACCAGATTTCGTCTCGCTTTTCGATCGAAATCGATAAAACCGACGGTATATCGACCGTACCGGCCGGTACAGACTACACTGGTCGTAACATATTTTTATTTACATCAAAACAGATGCTAGTGGCTTTTTCTTCTTTTGCTCACATGCTCCTTGGTATCTTCGCAAAATGATTTTATTGTAATGTGAATCGGTGACGTTTTGAAGAATAGCACGGTAAAGGTGGCCGCAATGGACAGTATAACCTCCGTCCTACTACTTATGTCCTAAAAAAATAATATTTTTTATTTATTTAATTTAATATATTTTTAAATAAAAAAGAAAATATAAAATAAATAAAATGTATTATTTTTTCTAAGACAAAAATAGTATATGTACTCAAAAACACCGGAACTTGTTGAATTTGGCCAGGTGTAAATTAAAATTAAGTATGGCATCATGCATATATAGTGATAGGACGCAATATTATTCACCCATGTTTTAAGCATGATTTAATTAGCGTCTGAAGAAACGATATTTATAAATCATTTTTTTTTTTCTTTAATAAGAAGTGAGAAAATTAGAATTTAAATTCGTATCTGTCAAGCACAGCTTAAACTCCACCTCAAGGGACATGAATATGATGCGCCCAAACATCAACATCAACCGTGGTTTTAAAGCTCGGCCAATATAACACGCATTTTCATTCACCGTTTGATGTTTTAAAAAATGCACTTTTACCCAATGCAAATCAAAACAATGTCTGTGAGTAAGCGGACTTGTAAAACACGTCTAAAATGAGACGATAATTGTAATTCTGCTCAGCTAAATTTAATTATTCTACCAGTGAGTTTTGTGAAAAAAAACCAAAGCTAAAAGCCAAATACAGCATAGCAATTTGGTATTTTTCGCAGCAACCACTGTAGATATGCTCAAAATAGATTGACCAATAGCATGACAAAATAATTGCAAATTTCAAATTTAAGACACTGTTTTTTCAATCCAAACTTAGTTTTGTAGAATCATTTCTAATTTCTAATAACATATTAAAGATTGTTCAGTATTGATATTTCCTTTTCTTTTGATAAAAAAAAATTTGGTGTTAATAAATATCGAACTTAGATTATTGATATTATTATCTAATAATTTTATCATTATACTACAATAATATCGACATATTGATACTTCTAACTCAAAATCAAAACTCACCATCATTTTAATTCTACCATTTTAATTCTATGAACATCATCCTAAATTCCTAGTGTTTTTTCTTAAACTTTTTTTTGCATAAAAAAACAAAATAATGTAAGATAAATTGAATCATGTATATGCTCTTGAACGGAAAATAAATATGTTAAGGAAATTGAAAAAAAATCAACAAAAGAAGTAACTTAACTTACACGGCTCTACGACTAATTCCAACTTTTATAATCAAACTAACATTTATGAATAAAAAACCAGTGATTTTGAGTTCAATATCAAGTGGTCAAGCTTATTAGAAAAACAACTTCTTCATTGATACCTACACTACAAGGTTTTGAGTACAAGAAAGGGATATCCACAAATTTAATGCATAAGAAGCTAAGGTATTATTCAAGATGACTAAACAACACAATATATATAATGAATGTGATCACATGAATTATTGGTATGAATTGAAGGGGGGCCTCTGAATTAAGGCTCTCTTATCATATCGACATTCTCTTATTTGTTCCTATCTGCCTGTCCATTTTTTCTTTGTAGGGTACATGATATACGAAGGTTATTAAACGTCGCAGTGTGAAGTGGCTTTTATCGAAAGAAAAAAAAGCAACTCAAGAAAGAAGTAGAAAAAGATCCCCATGGTGATATCTAAGAAATTTGGTCCAAGACGCGTTTATCAAATGTGTTGCGCGTCTCGCTAAGAGCTGAGTACCAAATTGCATGCAAGTACACACATGCAATAAAGACTTATGTTGTCAAATAGCTAGCAATTAAAAAGATAAGTGGTCCTTGTGACTTGATGAGTTAAATCAATTTAAAGGCAAAATAAAAGATACATGGACCAACCCAAATACAATAATTAAATAAATCTATTGTTTATGGCTAAAGAAAAGAGATAATCATAAGTATTCCTGGTTAAATTAGGGTCTATAAAAATTATTTTGACCCTACTTAATTTTATTCCCAACCAGATGAAGGATAAAGAAATCTAAAAAGGGTAAAACTACTAAATTACCTTACCAGTTAAAATTAATTTATATTATTATCCTTATCCTTAATACTTTCAATTTGTTTCTATTTCCCTCACAACCAACCAAGAATTAGAATCTTTTTGTTTTTCAAATCAATTTTTTTTTTTTCGAAAATTTTCAAAATTTTGAAAAAAAATTTAGGTTCAAGAACAAATGGGTAATAAGGCACTCACATGATAGCCGATAGCGAAGAACATCAACCAAGAATCAGTGGATGTTCATGCTCTCGTAAGCCGATTCTAGGTTGATGTTCTTTATTGACGAAGAACATCAAGAATTGGCGTATACGGGTGCTCATATCGACCGATTTTTTGCGCAGAATCGGTGGATGTTCATGCACTTATCCACCGATTCTAAAACCTCAAAAACAAGAGTTTTCTGTACATTTTTTCACCTAGAATCGTTGGATAAAACTCTCCATAAGCGCCGATTCTAAAAGTCTCAAAAAAAGATTTTTTTTGTCCAAAATTGCATCCAGAATCGTTTAATGTGAACCGCCGGTATCCACCGTTTCTGAACATATCTTTTTCTCCAACTGTTTTGCACATAACTTCTTCGTTCGACGTCGGAATGACCTCATTCTTTTTGCGTTGAACTCGTATTTTTATTCTCTACAAGATAGAGCTAATAATTCCAGGATTCTAATAAGTTCCATTTGATGTGTTACATACTTAGATGTCTTGTAATACTACATGCAAAGATGCATGGAAGTAAGAAAATCAATGGAACTTGTCCAAAACAATGAAGTATTAACTCTATATTTTAGATAATGAAAATACGAGTTCAAGGCAAAAAAAATGAGGTCATTCCGACATCGGACGAAGAAGTTATGAACAAAACAGTCAAAAAAATGTCAGGTTTAGAATCGGTGGATAAGTGCATGAACATCCACCGATTCTGGGCAAAAAAGAAATCTATAAAAACTTTTGAATTTGATTTTTTTTAGAAGCGGCAAACGTAGGGAACCTTATCCACCGATTTTGGGAAAAAGTTTATGAAAAAAACTATCGTTTTTAAGGTTTTTTTAACAATCGGTCGATTTGATTGTTACATCGACCGATTCTATAATATGATTTCTTATAATCGGTTGATATGAACATCCGTATACGCTGATTCCTCATGTTCGTCGTCAATGAAGAACATCAACCTAGAATCGACTTACGAGGACATAAACATCCACCGATTTTTGGTTGATGTTTTTACAAAAAAAAATCAAAATTTCTCAATTTTTTCATGTTTTAATTATTCATTAACAACAATTAATTTCACAAATAAAACAATTAATTCACAACTAACACGATTAATTAACACTAATTAAGTATATTAGTCATTAATATAAATAGTTGGATAAGGGGTTTGGGTATTTATTTTATAATGATCCCATTTTATCTTTTAGTTGTAGGGCTAAAATAATTTCCGTAGATCCCAATTTAACCAAACAGGTGTTAAGCTAGGACTAGCTGTTTTAATATTTTGCGTTTCCACAAAATTTAACCAAAAAAAAAAAGAACACGATAAATTGTTCAAAAGTGAGAGGTCACAAGGCACAAATACTTTTACTTGGTAGCGATTTTTGTTCAATAAAATTTAGTAATGATAAGTATAAAATTTTAAAAAAATGTACCATTATATTAAAGAGACTTTTTTTTTATGCCGTAGTGGCTAGTGAAGCCCAACGCCCGACTAAACGCTGGATCATGCAAGAGGCATTAACGTGTGCCATAACTCTTGCATGTTTTTTAAGATAAACAAACATAATTTATTTTAGTTTCCGAAAATTAAGATAATTCTAAGGATTTTATTAATTTATATTCTCGTATACATATTAAAGTTCACTAATACAAGAAATATAAATAAATTTTATTTGTTTATTATATTAAAAATAATAATTCTTTACATTCGAAATATAATTTGTTGTTTTCAATGTAAAAAAATAATGTCTAGTAGAATAAAACAATAAAACATATTTTCTAATATAAATAATTATAAAAAAAATATCTATTTTTTAATATAAAATATTAATATTTTAATAAATTTTAACATATATATCGGAATACAAGTTAATAAAAATAGGAAGAAAAAACTATTAAACCATTGTAGAATGGTTAAACAAAAACCATTACAGAGATTATCTAATAAAAGAAAGGGTCTTTTTCGGGACGCGTAAAAGCTCAGTATGCGTTTAATAATCAGTCATCATTTTGATTTTGAAGAGTCATACAAAATGGATTGGTCAACCACTCTCAAGCAACTTTTTATTTATGTCAAAAGTCAAGACTATTTCTCAGTGGACAGTGGCCGGCTGAGAAAGAGATGGTCTTCTACTACTGTCCACCTTTAACCTTTTACTGATATACGGACAACATGAAGGGAATTGGATAAAAATTGAGCATCAAATGTATCATTTTCAAAGACCGACGCTATTTATAAATATTTTTTTTTTTCTAAGGCTTTTCTAATTGTTTAAAATTTTTTGTTTATTTATTTATTTTTGTTGAATCAATGATATTCCAAATGCTAACATTAAATATAGATCTTAAAGCTTTCAAAAAGTATGATAGCTACTATTCAAAGAAATAATAATGCAACGAAATAAGATGCAAAATATAATGATCATTAATCAATTGAATTTTTAAGTACGTTTTTGATACATCAACGTCTAGGAATTTATTAAAATCCAACCTAATTTAACTGATCGAGGGGACCTATCTATACGTGAGGGGAAACTCTACTGCACCCTCTTAAGGCGTTCCCATGGCTTTCCTCTTTAAGACTACATAGGCTTTCTTCGATAATTTTTATTCAGTGGAGTAGTAAAATTGTTGGCCGGTAATATTTACGACTATACCTACATTATAAATTATGGATTAAAAAACAAAGAGACAACTTCAGTAAATCATTTTTACCGTCCTCGTGTAAATGCACGATTGTGCGGATGTAATGTACACCTAACATTCATTTACAAACGGCTTTTTTAAGGATTACATGACAGACCACCAACCATCGCAGGATTCCTTATTATCGAAGGAATTTCTTAAACTTGAAAAGGATTTTTTTTCTGGATAATTTTAAATTTAGGTCGTGAATGGTATTGATCGATAAACCAAGGATTTTTTCTCCGGATAATTTTAAATTTAGATCGTGAATGGTATTGATCGATAAACCAAGGATTTTTTTTCCGAATAATTTTAAATTTAGATCGTGAATGGTATTGATCGATAAATCTTCAAAGAGTTAAATTACCGCAGAATATCTCACAAGCTTCCTTCCAATTTCTTTGGAGTTATTAGTGTGAAGTGGATTTGGCCATCCTTCATTTGCCGACCAACTTTATGAAAGACTACACGAAAAATGGTTTGCCGTTGGATATTGGCATTAACATCTCAAATTCTCAAGATATTCCACCATCTCAACTTTACAACAAAGAGAAGAAAATA
Organism: Papaver californicum; assembly: GCA_023531435.1. Lineage (NCBI taxonomy): Eukaryota > Viridiplantae > Streptophyta > Magnoliopsida > Ranunculales > Papaveraceae > Papaver > Papaver californicum. The sequence continues at coordinate 5,516,203 of JAJJMC010012549.1, forward strand.
ATTTTTGATAAATCTTAGAAAATGAGAATGAAAATTTTATATCAACAAGTATCGAAGTATCTAAACTCTCATACTTATTTGATCGATTTAATTTAATTTAATATTGAATAATAATAAATATGAAAGACAACAAAAATATTAAAAAAAACAAAAAAACTCCGACTCTGTTTCCTCACGCCGTTAAGTATCTGTTTAAACTTCCTCCAAACCGTCTCCAACTGTCTTTTACCCATATTTACATATCTACCCATATAGTAATACACTAAGTACCCACTGTATCCCTTCTTTTACGTTTCTTCTATAGCTACTGTAACCTTACTTGGTAACCAATCTCCACGGATTCTGCTTTTCTCTGAACTTATCTTTACTAAAACAAGTTTCACAGCTACATTTCCATCGGAAGCTAAGCTTGTAGTTTTTAGTTGACGGAAATTTGGTGTCAAAATTCTGTCTATCCATTCTTCCAAACCAACACTCTGACCAAACCACACACCACCTACAATCTGTTCAAGTGCTTCTTCATCGACTGTTATCGACCATCTATCTCCAATGATTGAAGAAAATCTAGAGGATATTGTCGCCGCTACTCTATTTCTAATAAGACCAAAGTCGATAGGATTGAATATAATCTCATCGTCAACAGATTTGAATAACTCGAGTGTAGATGATGTTACTGGAGCTTGGAGTTTGTTCATTAAGCTGTACTCTTGTTCTTGTTCAACTGTAACACCACTTGAATTCCGGGATCTGTCTGTCATATCTTCTTCAGCATCTGCTGTTTCATTCAAATCGAAAGAGAGTGATGAACCCATGTCCGTTCTCGGTTTTGTGGATCTAATTTCATCACGGAGCCAATCAGGCCTGCGTTTGACTGTCTTTTCGCCTGATAGTTCTAATTCCCACCCACTTTGGGCTATTGATGAAAGCTTAACTTCATTTAGCGGCGCAGATTTTGGGAAGTTTTTGGCGTTGTCAGGTAACCAATCTGCAGTCAAGATGAATATGACGTTTCCTAGACTGATTTCTCGTCCATGCGAGTCTGGCAATCGACCTCTATCCATTGCACGTTTGATGCTACCATGAACAAGCATATCAGCGTGATCAATGTCTTCAAGGATGACCACTGAGAAAGGGTTTTTCCTCACTACCTCTGCTATTCGATCTAATGTTGTTTTCCCACGGAAGCTCATATCTGACTCTTCATCCTCATCCAAACGTGAACCAAGGCGAATTGTAACAGGGGTTTGCCTGCCTACTAATTCTGCTAGTGTTGATGCCATCTTCTTTTTTCCAATTCTATCAGGACCTGCGAATAATAACCATGTCTCACCTTTCAACCCAAACCCACGACGTTTGCTGTCTCCTGATTTGGATTGGACCACAGATGAAGCAACTGCGGAAGCTGCATCTTGTTGCCACCATACTTTTTCCAACAAACCCTTGAAGAGACTCTTGAATGAGTCTGGGTCCAATATGCTGGCAAGTTTATCTTTTTTAGCCTCAAAGTCTTTGATGACCGGATCTGAAGATATGCAACCTGCGAGATCCCTTATGCGCTCCATGTGGGTTTCGTCAAGGGTACTTTCTTGTAATTTTGAGTTCCCGAGAATAAGCTCTGTTCTTACAGGACTTCTTGGTGGAGTGGATCGGCGTTCAGGTGGATTTAGTGAGAGACTTGGGTTCATCTGCAATCTTCCTCCAAGGTTTTTATTTATTTGTAATGTGGGTGGGAGATGTTGGCGATTAAGTAGGTTTGCCTTGTATGAGTTTAAGTTTGCCATTGGCATAGCAGTTGGACCGCTTCTTTCTGAGCTCATATTGTGACGGTGGAAGCTGGGGTGAAGGCGCAAGCAAGCCAAATTCCATTTCTTTTGTATTTCTTCAGTTTTCTGTTTCAAGATCATCTGTTGATCCTTAGCCTGTAAAGTCCAATTAAAAACAAGGAGTTAGGTATGATCAGAGTATTGAAATTGCAGCACTATAATATAGCAACTCTAGTTAGACTTTCAGAATACATACATTAGAATGGTCTGTTGAATTGATATTATCATTCTGAGGCTTTGCAATTTGTAGCCATTGTGGCAAGGGTTGTCGAGCAGATTCTTGTTTTGAATCAGAAGAAGATTTCTCTAATTCCGCTGCTAGTTTAGCTACTTCTTTTTCAGAATTCTCCTTACATAGCGGACAGCAGGTCGTCGTCCTCTTAGAAGGATCCATATTTTCAGACGGACGTCTTGATAAAGCAGTTGCTGCAATCGATAAGCCTTTCATTGGAGCGCGAGATTCAAGTGAACCATGACCCCCAAGCCTGTAATACCAAAGATTATAGCAAAATCATTTAGTTTTTGAGAAATTCTGCATCTGCAATTCCAATATAATCTAAGACTGGTGCGTATGAAAATAATATTTCACTCTCAATAATGAAACTCCTTTACAAGAGCATCAATAATCAAAAGGGAACTGCTTCATGCCCATGAATCATATATCCTTGTTTATTTTTCACGAATCTGTTTGTTATCCCTTTCTATCTAATACTCCGGACGAAGCATAAAGTATCTAAAGGATAAACAATCCCAACTATGAACAAAGATTGGCTATGCTTCTTAAAATGATTTTCATTTCTCTAGTGAAACAAACTTTAAGCATAAGATGTAGACATTTCTTTCAACTAAACATGAATTAAAATTTTCAAACTTACACAATTCATAAAAGAATAGAATAGAGATACATACCCCGGAAAGAACCCCGGAGGCGGGTTTCTGGCAGCAACAGGAACTGCCTGTAAATCCCAATCGTTCTCCATTGTAGGATGATAAACTTGACACCTCAAATAAGTTTCACAGGTAGCCGTTCCGATGAGCCACAACTTTCCATTACTACCCTCTCCAAATCTCTCCAACAATTTCCCCATCTCTGCTACAGCTGTTTTCCCCATTTCTGAAACCATTTGTTGCTGTTGCATTGGATTTGAACCCAAAACACCTCCAGACGCTTGATTTTGCTCAACTAACCATTTCAAGTCTCCCAAATTCAGAATTACACCACCACTAGTACTACTTAATCTGGTTTCAATGGAGTCCCCTAATTCTTTGACTTTTGCAGAGATCTGGGTTCGATCTGCAGTGAATTCTATATCCAAAGTAATCACCTGAACATTTCTAAGAATCCCTTCACCGCCTAATTCCTTGTTGTCAATTTTCTGCAAAAGTTCCTTCATAACAGGTTCTGGTTCTGAATCTCCAACCAAAACTGGATTCCTCTTCTTAGTCTTGAAAAAAACATCAAAAACTTTCTTCACCTCATCCTTCCTCTGTTGCCCAGATTGATCAGAACTCCCTTGCTGCTGCTGCTGCTGCTGCTGTAACCTTGGGTTCAAATATAGATTCCTATTTGCTGCCGCTGCCATGGGCGAAGGTCGAAAACCCAATCCAGAACCAATACTTGAAGAAGACGATTTCACAACTGAACTTGTTGAATTCAAAGACTGTTCAATTGTAGTCTTAACAGCCGGACTTGAAAAACTAGCTTCACGCATAACACGACTCACGCTTGGATCATCAAGAATCGATACAATAAGCTGTTCTAATTCAACTTTAACAGCCAAAAGTGGTTGTTGCTGTTGTTCTGGACATCCACGTCGTTGATGAGCCTGAGCACGTTTTAAAGCAGCCATTAAAGCATTTGAAATTGGTGGTTCAAGTCCTCCAGGTGATGAATTCTGAGCTGATGGGAGTCTTTCAAGTGCAACACTGAAACAAAGCTCAAGTGCTCTACATTGAAGTGGATGAGATGAATTCGGATGAGATCGAATACAAGCTTGTCGTAAATAACCAGTTGGTGATGATAACAGTGTTGCTGCAACATGTAGAGGTGTTGTCTGTCCATGATTTCTTCTCGCTGCTTCTGCTATCGAGTGGTTTAATACACTCGCTGCTTCTGGTGTTAGGGTTTGTTGAATTGTACTTAATCCAGCTCTCATGATGCTCAAATTTTAACCCCCAAAATTATCTTCAAAATTCAATCAAATTATTCTTCAATTTGAGCCAAAATTGATCCAAACTAACTAACCGCCGTACTTAAAATACTTCAATCTCTTCATTCCAATCATCAATCATAATCTTCTTCCAATTGTTCCTGTTCCTGAAGAGAAGAAGAAGTTGATTCGGTTTAAAATGGAAATTTAGTCTGAAATTCTCTCTTATATAGGAATCTTATAACAAATTGGGATTCTCCTTTAATTTCTTATCAAGTGGACAAATTGACACTTTTTCAGAGAGAAAACAATTTTTTTTTTTATAAAGACTCAATCAACCGACAATACTTAGAAACCTATCAAGAAATTCTTTTCTCTCTTTAATAATAAGAAGAAGATTGATGGAATTGGGAGAGAAGTGAATTTAGACAAAAGGGAATTTAACTGATAATTTTGATTATTGACTCCTGAAAAACCAGAAGAGAGAAGGATGAAGAGGAGGACATAAAAGCACCGTCCTTCCTTTTTTTCTTCTTCTTTCACATTGAATGAAACATATATCCCCGAAAACAAACAAACTCCTCAAAATTTAATTGCTGCTGCTAGAAAAAAACATTTTAACGGTAGATGTAAGATTTTTTTTAATTTTTACAGACAAGTGATAATAAGCTCAAAAAGAAGTTGAATTTTGAAATGAAACTAGAAATGGAAATGTGAAAAATAACAAAAGGGACAGTAAGAAACTAAGAAGAATAATTTTTACTACCTAAAAATACAATCAACCCAACTTCTTTTTGAGCTTATTGGGTTGATTGTTCTTCTTCTTCTTCAGAATTTTAACGTTTTCTTGAATGTATCTTCTTCTTTATTCGTTCTTCTTGTTGTTGTGGCTGTTTGTTGATGATGTAATTGCTCTACCACTAAAATTAAAATTCTACTACAAAGTATTACAACTATATATAATATATATCAATTTGAAAGAAAGAAAAACACCTTTTCAAAGAGACTTCTTTCTTTTTTTTCTTTCACTCTCTCTTCTATCACTAAAGTTAGTCTAAAATTGACTACACCTTTTCATGTGTTTTTTTTTTCTCTGATTAATAATAAGGTAGTGAATTCTATTTACTTTGAATATTTTGAAACCAAAAATTTGATTTTTTATAACACGCAAACTGAAAAGGAATTTTTCACACACACACATGACACACCTTTTTTCTTGAATCTCTTTCTTACTTTTAACGACTTAATAAAATTATTTATTTATTTATTTTTACTTTTGGGACACACTTTTTGCGCAACTTTTCAAGTTTCTTTTTGCAGATTAAAAAAATAAGATAAAAAAGGAGGAGGAGGAAGTGAAAAAGTGGGGAGGGAGTAAAATCTGTGGAAAATCATGATATTCCCTCTCCACACCGCACGCTCTCACTTACCTTTTACGCCTTTCCAAACTTTTATTCACCCCGTCAGTCAGTCCGTCTTGAATAGTGCGTAACATTCTAAACCTTCACAAGTGGGATCCATGCTTTTTCGTACAACTTTATGTTTACTTAACTTTCAAATCCTCCATGAGTTGCCTAACGTCGAGGAGCCATGTACTACATAAAATATGCATCTGAATCTGACTTTGTGCATATTCCATGATATCTAAATTTCATTGTTTATTCTAGTTTTGATGGTCAGGTTATCTGAAGTAATTTCTTACATTCGAGATAATGTGATCAGTTGTCAATTATTCGATCAATTAAATAAAAAAAATTGAAAACACTACATTAATATATTTTAAAAAAATATGAACAAAATTAAGTATGTCGTAAATATCGACGCTTATTATAAACGTGAATATCTATGTGAATAAATATTTATTAGAAAACTAATACTCATTCCATCTTCCGGTGGAATTTGAATTTTAGAATTCTTTTAAAAAATATTAATAAACATTTTTTAACTTCTGAAAATTAGTTATTAAAAAATTATAAATATTTTTTTTTTCTAGTTGCTAAATATGTTATAACAATTCTTTAAAAAAATTCTTTTCAAAACCTCATCATAAATAGATAGTATCACAATTTTTTTTATAAATTATTTAGAATTACTGCACTAGAACCATTTGCTACTAATATGAAGACCCTATAATCATCAACCCATATCACAGTTAATTGGATTCCTCACCATGAACCAATTAACTCCACTCAATGCCAACCATACCAGATAGTTGTTGACTTCATAGATCCCCTATTCATACATGGGACCAAGAAAGAATGCACCATTTTCCTTCTTTGGCAGTGACAAAAGTCATAAACATCTAACTCACGGCCGATGCATCACAGGATAAGATCATTTGGCCACATCATAAAACATGGAGATACACAACCAGTTATGAATACATCTGCCTTATGCAAAGTTCCGCCCAAGCACAACAACGCCCCCTACATTTTACCAAATCCTTATGGACGCAACGGTGTCCTCCGAAAATATAACTTTTCTTGTGAAAAACATTAAAAGAAGGACTTCCAACCTTCACCATCTTATATCGGATACGACCCACCAAAACTCATATTTGTCATATGTGCAATTTGGCTCCAGAAACTGCCGAACATATCCTCTTTCAATGCCCAAATTTTGTCATGGCATGAAATGCCATGTCCAGTCATCGTTTAACTGATCTAAGCTTCGACCGACAACGCCGACTATCCTCACCAATCCACCCACTATCCCCATATTCTCCAGGAAAAACTCCTGAATTCTATCATCACCAATTTTTGTTTCCTCTTTTTGTCTTTGTGGTTGGCCAGAAATGAATGTATATCGACGAGTTAAACAACAATCGACACACATTGCTCACACAGCAATGCACATGCAACATGAGTTCACCTGGGCCCAAGGGTTTTACCACCTCATCTACCAGATACCTCACTGATTCTAAATCCGGCTCAAATCAGGCGTATTGTAACGCTAATTTTGATAGGATGGAGTCCATCGCCACCCGAATGGATTAAAATCAACCCGAATGGGGCGGCCAGAGGGCACCCAGGATCTCTGCAGGAAGCAAAATTAGCGTCAAAAGCATAAAGTTCATATTTTACATTCCGCAAGAGAATTGAAATATCGAATAAGCATATTTTACATTCCGCAAGAAAAATAAAATATCAAATGCTTACTCCGGGAAGCTCCTAGATGTATTGCACACTAGTATAGAGCAACATTGTTCTCCTAATATCATCGGTGTGGATAGTAGTTCGTCCCCAAATGATTTCTGACTATTCAGAATAAACATCCAAAACATCTTTTGTTCCTAAGTGGATGTCAATGCTTCTAGATAGATTGTCTACTAGTATAAAGCAACTTAATTCCTCTTTATGTTCCCTTATTGAATATTTAGAGTGATTTTACATCAATATTCAAACTCTAATTGAATAATATTGATTGATCGTGACGCATAACAAGTTGTACACGGATGCACTAGGTCGAAACATCACATCTCTGTGTAATCACTAAGTCACCGTCATGCCAAATGAATAGCTAAAGCCCCAATCATTATTGGTCGAGATTGAATAGCATATTCCCAATGTTGGTTGCATTAAAAAACCCAACATTGGTCGAAATACAACAAAACCCTAATTTTGGTTAATACCCAATTTCTGATACATCATCATAATCACATTGCAAAAAATATAACGATGGGTATGGAATCGGGCAAAGTGTTCTAAAAAAATATGTTCCCCTACGTGTCTACCACAACATACTAAAAGGGCAACCCATTATGAATAACGGTCTAAGAGATATGATTTAAACCCTAGATGAACTATAAGCTGAAAATTGTCATAATTTCATTTAGAGGGTTACTGTTTGCCCCGTTAAACAACCAAAACGAGCTCAAAACCTAATTCCTTTCACGTGAGGATATAGCCATCGATTTCTCGATTCCGAATTGGAGCTGGTCATCAAAAACGGACATTGTATGAGAAATCTACAACGTTTTTACTGAAGGACGTCACGTCTGAAAATTTTGGACGTAAAAGGCCAACATGTTGCTTTGAAGAGCATATAGCCGCGAAGAGCAAGTAGTTTCAAAGACCAAACAATAGGAGGAACTAATAATAAACAAAATAAAGAAAAAGGAGGATTGTGGGACCGGTGCCAACCGCTGGCCGGTCCCCACTCTTTTTTCTTTTAGATTTTATTATTTATTTATTTTATTTTAGGGTTTTCTAATCCTCTCAAAACTCCTTTGATCTTTTAATAATTGCACACAACAAGGTCCTACAACTATCTAATATATATATATATATAAATATACCATTATTTTAATATTCCTAAAATTTTGTTCTTCTCTTTAATTAGTCCTAATACTAATATTATTACTAGATATATGTCAAAATACTGCAAGCGACTATATGATAGACGAAGCATAGAGTCGCGACTACCACGTCCGTTCACTCTTTAAACTCGTGCTACCACCTTTGTCGGTTCCTCTCTTTCACCTTGGTCGGTCCCTCAATCGCTCATTGGTCCTGCTACCAACAACATTATGAATTTTTTTTACTTTGTCACTCATAGTAAGACGAAATTAAAATTATTTTACAATTATTAACGCTACTATTCACATGAGCCTAGCGTTTACACAAGTTATTACCGATATAAACCTAGCGCTAATATAAGCTTAGCGCTCACAAGAACCTACTGCTTAAACAAACCTATTAATCACACGAGTCTAGCGCTCACATAACATTTCCATTCATACAACTTCAAAAGCCATATAAGTACATTATTGTCTCAGCTGGCATAATGATACGCTTCAACTACCAATATCAATATTAATCAGACTCTCAAACACAATGATGTATTAAGCATCATTGCTAGTCTCGACAACATGCTAGACTCAGCAATATGCTAGTTTCAACAATATGCTAGTCTCAGCAGGAAACAACTATACTCACCAATATGCTAAGACTGACAGTCTAGCTAGGTCAACAATTGACCGAATAATACACGTCTATGAAATAGACTCAAACCATGTTCGAGACATCAACAGTCATATGGGGGGATATTCACTAGGGTTTTGTTCTAGCGGCCTACAACACGTGCGGTGTAAAAATACACCCACAATGAGAAAATATAAAAGTCGTGTCGGCAGTTGAAGGAGTGAATGGAATAGTGGTCACATAACTGTCAAGTCCCACTAGCACGATAAAGTTGGTTATCAACACACGATTTCCTCTTATCTTCTCTCCCACTCCTCTGCAACTACCACCACTTATGAGATCAATGTGTTAACTTCCACTTCTATAAATAGGTTCTTCAACCTATCGACAAAGAACAAGGAATTTTATGGAAAGATATGAGTTTTATCTCATAAGCACTTGAATGATCACAGAGCTATCATCTTGGAGATTCTCAAAAAACTCCCTTTCGTCTTCATAGAAGTTCAACACATCTTACCATCACTGGCATTCAATTCCATTGATCTCAATACTTTCTCTGCTTCCCTCCCTACAGATCAACCCTTCTCCTTCCTTTGTGACCGAAACGAAATTGGAACGGTCATTTCTTGATTTAGACCAATTTCGTACAGATTGATTTTTCAAATCTTAAAAGTACTTCTACAGTACAAAATGTTTGGTGTTTAAGCGATTAGATCTTACAAGCATTAACCTACCCCATCGTTTTTTCCTTTTTACCCTTAAACCATTTTTACCCACAAACATCTTCTTTTGTAAACCACATTGTAATTGCCGACTCTATGGATAATATATACTCACGTGTAACTTTATTATAGTTGTCTTGATATACCACTTGATATATATATACTAGTGTGCCTAAGAACAACAAGCTTTAGTATGCCTAAGAAAAAAATAAGCTTTTCCCACTCTAGGAATGTTAAAAGGTTCAAGGAAGGACACATGGACCAAATGTATGCTCTATAAATCCATAACTAAGCAGTGCTAGGAATTAAAGATCATGTGCCACATATAAGTATGAATGGATGATATAACCAAAAGATTATTAGGTATATAGTTAGCCACAAGATTATTGCGTGCACAAGTTAGCCACACTGCCACGATTAGGTACTACAACTTAAGAGGCTACGAAGTTTGCAAGATCAAGAGGCTTATGTCCCTAAAAGGATGTTTCGATCGAAATAAATATGTCCTTAAAAGGATGTGTGCTTATGTTCCTTCCAATACCTAACAAACGGTTGCATATCTATGTTAAACACCACCTCTTTATTCTCCACAGGATTTTATATGGTCGCTGTTAAAAGTTAAGAATGCGCCAACTCCATCCCTGCTTCATGATCCTAATCTCTCAAACTGGAGATAAAACAAAAGAAATGTCGATCTATAATAGTAACGCATTTTAATTATCACTGTCATGAAATTACCTAGTAAAAACTGTTTAATCATCGATCTTATTATAATACAGTGATAAAATTATAGTACGATAAAAATAATGATTTGAGTTTAAAATTCATAGCACCAAAATCATTATCGATCAGAAAAAAGAGAAAATTATTTAACCTTTACGCCTTTCTTTGGACAGAGACACAGGTGTTATGTGCGGACAAATTCGTTAAGAATCGGTCTTAAAGTGCCATAAACGAGTACCATTTAAAACTCTTGTTTCCTTTGAAGTGGCATCTTTTTGTGTAAAACTATCATTGCTTCTTCAGTTGTTCACTTTCAAGAAAAATCAAAATCATAAACTCAATCCTAAAGGATGTAAAATTAATCTGGTTAAATTGGGGTATACAAAAATTGTTTTGGCCCTACTAAATTTTATGTCCACCCATATTAATAGATAAGGAGTGTCTATTTTTGCACGAAAATACTAAATTACCCTCTATAAAAATCTAAAATTACAAACTAAAAGTAAAACCAATTACTTAAACTAATTAATCTAACCCATTTCTTATTCTTCATCAACCGATTCTTCTTCTTCTTTTCTCTCTCTTCTTCTCCATTTCAAACCAAAACATCGTCAAAAATCGACGATTCAAAAAACAATTAATCGATTTTTTCTTCTATATAACGAAAATTCCAAGACAAATGAAGTTTCCCTCTGGAGGATCAACTCAACCTAGTGGAAGCGATCCAGGAATTGGATTAGCAATTCGAAATAAACAAACGGTTACGGAGGAGGAAGACGAAGAAACTCTTAGCTCGATACAGAAAATGGCTTGAAGCAGGTACTTTTATATCATCATATTACTCTAAATTAGGTTTCAATCACATGCCAACACTCAAAAACTGAAAATTTTGATTTCTGGGTTTTCTGTGAAACCAAGAATCGTTCAATGTTCATGTCCACATCAAACGATTCCAATTTGAATCGTTTGATGTTCATGCCCCCGTCGAACGATTCCAGTGTAACTGAAAAGTCATGAAACATGGACCCATAATCGTTTTATGTGGACATTAACATCGAACGATTCTAGTTGCAACTGAACATTTATGTGAATAGTTGGATGTGGACATCAGTATCGAACGATTCATGGTGGAGAAGAAACCCAGTGTGATGTTGGTTTTTTAGCCTAGAATCGTTGGTTATGAACACCAACATAGAACGATTCTGAACCGTATCAGAATCGTTGGATGTGGACATCCATATCTAACGATTCTGGTTAAAAAAAAAACCTTAATGTTTCTGTTGGTTTTTTAGCCTAAAATTGTTGGATATGAACACCAAAATCGAACGACTCTTTAGTCTATAATGCTAGGAATCGTTGGATATGGATGTATCGTGGTGGCCGATTCTACTCCTGGAATTCCTAAATTCACTTGAATTCGATTGTAGATTATCGTATGTTGTCGTAGTCTTTAGGGATAAGGGAAGGGGAAAGGTACCGGAAAACAGAGCAAAGAAAAAACATGATCTTGCTTCTCCTCAGAGCTTGGGACCTCGTCAAAAGGATGATAAGGACTTGGCGCCTAACCACCGTAGGAGTTCGTGGGCAAAGCTAAAGCGGTCTCCATCAATGAACCACCTGAAGTGGAGCACCAAGGAGAAGAAGATTCTTCGTCTTTTGATACAGAACCTGATAAAGCTCAAGGTGAAGAGGAAAGTGATAAGGAAGATAGCGAGAGCAGTGGTTCACATAAGAAACTCGAAACTTAATTATTTTTTACTACATCAAAGTATTATATTATACCAAGAAAGAAAACCTTTTCAAATATGTAAGTCTAGCAATAACTTTGCGAGTGTCCAGTAAAACTTTGGATTCCTTTTGTACATTTGACCTTTTCTCCTCTACTCTACTCTTCCTCAACGAAATACCAGCCATTGCTACTAGAAAACTGAAACCCATGTACCAAACATATGACAAAATTATTTATTCTAGTCCAAATTCTATTAATATATGAAACCCGAAAAAAAAAAGGAAGCAAAAAGTTAATGCATTAATTTTCAAGTATCTCGCTTAAAGCAAGCCTTTCTATTTATGTAGTGACAGATCTGTATATCCAAACCTCTATACAAGATTCACTGGAATCAAACTAAAGAAAAAAGAGCTATAAATTCAAGTTAATGTGAACACCAAATTAACAAATATGGAATCAAAATAACAACAAAAGAAAGATAATCACCATACAATTAGTGTGGATAAAGAGGAAACTACTTGCCAAAAGCCAAGAAAATGGAAAACGATCACCAAAGTCTTCTATTCTTCTGTAGTTGCACAGAATACAACTGGCATAACCAGAGTCAGACTATAATCACAGTACTCACCAGTTATAACTAAAACCCTAGTCCAGAAACTTAAAAACCACTAGTTTATTTATCAACATGCACTCTAGTACCAATTTTACTAGTCACAAACCAAATCGCACAAACATTCTAAAAATCTGAACCAGCAAAGAAAAACTTACAAACCCACATTGAGGCATCAAATTCAAAGGTGAAACACCTGGTGAATAGCAAGCTTGAAATCCTAAAACATCAAACAAAAAGACTCAGCAATGATCTTCTATCCAAAATTAGGGCTTCATATAAAAGAGAAACACATCTGGAAAACAAACTAAACTGAGAAAGTAAGATAAACCCAAATCATAAACTAGGGATTTTCACTATAAACAAACCGAAAACTTATACCTTTTAAGAAATCACATACTTGGTCGCGACCACAATCAAGAACCCAATCAAGGAACTCAGGAGCATAATTTTTCCTGAGAGAATAAATCGAGAGATTCATTCGGTTTTCTTATGGAGATAAAGAAGAGAGATCTTTAGAGCTAGATTTATGTACACGGACAAAATGGAAAGTTTCAGAGCAAGCGAGATAGTGAGTGATGGAGAGATAAGGATTGAAGCAAAAAATGAACCCTAGATTGAAGTAAAAGATTAGATCCCATATTTTGCTAAGATAATAGACCATGAGAAGAAATCCATTGGTAGCATAATCTTTCCCCAAGCATATATTGAAGATCCCTATTCCCTCAACTATAATAAGTTTTAAAGAAACAAACTACAATCATTGCAAATAATTGAACAACTGAGTGTCGACCTCGACATGAGACTTTCAACCCCTCCTTTTGGAGAGAATGAATAAGTATATTGGCATAAAAGAAACACCCTAAAATGACTAAATTTTTATGGAAGAGGTACTTTCCTGATGCAATATTGTTGTATCATGGATAAAATGAAATTTAATGCCCTTAGCTTCACTGTCCAATTCTTGCAAGGGAACTTTCTGATCTATTGGAAGGTCTCACACTTCAGTAGACAGATATTCACCAAATCATTAGACAGTTGTCTTCCATTTGGGCTGAATGCAACGCAGTAACCTCCCCTTCATGACCTACAGGGCAAAAGTACAACAACAAACTTAATCAACATCCACAAAACTGCAGATTCTGCAAGTATCAAAATTAGAACAGAAGTCCATTGACTGGACGTATACAAAAGACTGCTCAAGATTGGTATAGAACCTTCAATACCTTCTTCATAGAAATTACAATTACACAAAACTCGACTTTTTCAATATCTCATCGAGCATTATTATAGCTATAAAGATCTATGTACAGTACTAACAAATATATATAAAATTTACCATCATCCTCTTCATCATAATTATCCATGTTAAGCTCCTTGAGGGCATCAATAAGGTCAAACAACAACTTTTCCCCATAATTTGCAGACTCTAGGAACCACAGTCAGAATATCTTGAAGAGATAGTTTCATAAAGATTAGCCCGAGTGCGTCTCTGGTAGTACCTCATCCCAGCAGAAACAAACTACAAATCAAAATCCAACATACATGAAAACTCCACTACATGAATTGCACCAAAAGTGAACAAGCCAAACATAACTTAATTGCATACTCGATATTTTATCTAAGGGGATTTGAAGAACAAATCATGACATTACAGCGTGTGAGCCAACGAAAGCACATAAAAAATATTGAGTTTAAGAAAGAAACATGGATAAATTTGTATGGCAATTGTGTTACTAAGATATCAAGATAAAGAGAAGCTTTACAGTCCCATAAAGCAAACAATTTTACCTAATTACTTGACCATATGCCACAAAAGAATGCAAAATAAAAAAATTAAAACTCAAATTGATGAACTACTCGGGCATCAGTTCCACTGTCCAACCAAACATCATCGTTAATTACCTTCAGAAGTCAGTTATGATCGATGAGTCGCAAGTTTTGAGCATGCATCGAGCAAGAGAGCGATCCTGCGAACAAATGATAATCTATGAGATTCCGTAGAAAAAGTGCAGAACAACCATGGATTGACACAAACCAACAGATCAGACAAGACCCAAAACACAGAACCATTTAAACTCAATTAGATTACATAAAATTTAATGTTTTTTATCATGAATTGGTTTACGTCTCAACATACATCTGCAAACCCATAACTTCTATAACACGTTAAATTTATAACATTTATTTCGAAAGGAAGTGAAATATAATGTATCAACCCCTGACAATGATTATACGAAATAACACAAAATATAACAAATCCTAGATTAGCCAGACAAGTAGATAACCTAATTCATCAAATCCAGAGACAAAATTTCTGAAAAATAAGAAGAGAGATTAGACTAAATCAGGAGGATGAACTGCAATAAATTGAAAAGTAAACATGGAAACAGGAAATTGAACCTAAATGTGTGACAATATGTTTCGTAAAAAACACTTATTCAACCTATACACTGTATGATGCCAAAATTTGAATACCCAAACCAACAAACAGATAATACGAATCCATCGTATACAAATTCAAAATTTTAGAAACCTACCTAAGTCAAATTAGTGAGAGAAAAAACCATAGGTTACAGATTGGATGGAAACTGCTTGGTTTTCTTAGTTAATATCAAGAATCAATCTTATTATAAAATTCCCTTGTATGGGTATTCAGATTCAGAGAGAAACTAACCGAAACCCATATCTCAGTGACAAGATTTACCTCATAAAAGGCAGCACCAACACAGAGGCCTATGGACATATGATCAAATATCGAAGAAGCTACCAGAAATTTTTCACATCAAAGCCCTTCCAGCTCCACTCGAAACCTGGTAGTGGACAAACAAAGAGAATACAAGTCAGTAAAATCGAGAAACAAAAATTACTCATTTAGCTAAGTATAAGAGAACGGGAATAGATACATCAAATGAAATCCAACCAAGTAAAATCTGAAGAGGTTTAACAAGGAGTTGCAGTTTGAAAGAAAATAATACATGGAAGAGTGTGAATACCTTGGCATAACTTATTGGAATCTTCTTCTCTATTTTATGTTTCTTTCCCCTTGAAGAGCCAATAGAAAAACTAAATTAATCAACGACCTAAAAGATAAAATTGGAAGAAACCCATGTTCCATTATCATATGAGAGTTAATCAAAAACAGTAAAAAGTACCAACTTCAAACTCAAAATCAGATTAGAAAGACTGGAGTTGAAACCCTAGACAGAAGACTGATAGACACATTTTTGTGTCTAAATTGCGCTCGATTATCTATTTTGATAGTGTTCAATTTTGTACTTATTATGTCTTTTTATATCTTTGTAGGTATTTTTGAGAAATAAATAATTTGGGAAAAATCGGCTCGAAAAGTGATAAAGGCACCCAGCTTTTGGATTAGGGGCACCTCTTTTTTGAATTTTGAAACCGAAAATGGCGGGAAGAAACCTTCTTCACGTGAGAAACTTCTGTGTTGATTTGCAACCGAGTTTTAAGGGTTTTTTAGGTGGTTTCAAGTTACCAGAATCAAGACACAATCTATAATAGCTTATACACACGTCACAAAACATGTTTCACCCGGGAAAAAATAGCTGCAGAAGTAAATCAAGCCGGAAAAAGGACTTCGTCCCTGTTTAGGATTTACACATAATTTGAGTTTGATTGGGAGTTGTTTTGGAGTCCTTATCGGTTCTCTGGGTTTTTAGGGTTCACTAATACTATATATAGCCAAGGGAAACGAGAAACAAACAAGTCAGAGCCACCGAAAAAATTCCAGGAGAAAATACTTATGCTGTTGGTGAAGAAGAAGGTGAAGAACATAAGTCTCCAGGGAACTGTCGCTGATATTGTCGCTAACACAATCCCTCAAGCAGTCCTATTTCTGAAGCACCTGAAGTCCGTTCTTTATTCCTGTTTCCTTTTCCTTTTCCTTTTTTTGTAACGCAGAGAACACTTCTCTGTAACGCTTATAAGCGTCTCTGTTCTTCTGTGTTACTCATTTTTCACCATTGTAAGAGTTTCCATTACAATGAGCTAATCACCATCACTGGGGCGACGGAGGAAGCCGTTCATTTAATAATTGTGGTAACTTCTATTTTAATTATATTTATTCTACAATTCTTTTATTATTAATTGCTTGAATTAAAATTGAAAAAATGGTTTTTCTCAAACAATTGTGTTTTCTTCTGATGGGTCATACTTGGTTTTTAAACTCTTGATGTCTCATGCTCTTGATTAACAATTATTTTTCAAAAACCTATCTTTGGCAGATTTAGATTAAATTGAATATAAGAAATGTTAGATGTTATCACTTAAATATTGGTTAATGGTGGAATCTAAAGCCCTAGTTTTTCTTCATCCATTTTAAAATCAAAATGTTTTAATTCTCTTTATTTTCTGTTATTAAAAATTAGGTCTAGAAATTAAATCTTCACAAGTCCGAGAATCAAACCCTTTTTACCACTATTAAAAACTACATCAAAGACCCAAATGCAGAAATAGAACAAGATATTTCGAAACCTTAGATTCCTGTTAAAACTAAATTGAAGATGAAATGCAAAAATCAAACAAAGATTTTGGTAAGAAAAAAAAACAAGAGACGAGAGAGATGGGATCTGCCTGATCTTTTTGGTTGAGAAATCGTCTTTAAGATAAATGAGATGAGAGGCGAATGTGTCGAAAGACCCACTAACATAAGTTATAAAACAGACCTCCCATAGTGCAACCCACTCTTCGGAAAAAATAACTAGTAACTCAAACTAACAACATCGTGTGTTTGAGAATGCTTTATGATAGATTATATGAATAGCAACTGTTTTGGATCAGAACTGTCACTATAAATGGAAGTGGCGGTAATTAAAGGAACAATCATCTATAGCTAAACACTTTTATAACATTTCCTATATGAAACAGTTGTAATAGCTTAAGAATAGTAACAGTTTATAACTGTTATTATACATCAATGTACACTAACATTTTTCTATAAAAACTGTCATCGTATATTTATTCAGTAACAGTTAATAAACTGTCACGATTTTCACCATTATTAGTGTGAGTTTTGGTAAGAAACTGTCGCTTATATCTCGTAGCTTATTCTTTTATGACATTTAATTCGTGAACTGTCATGATTTAGGATTTTGAACTGTCATCAAAGCCCAAATTTGTACTAGTGTTTTTTATTTGAGCTATCATGCACTTTCTAATTTTCCGTGATATGTTATTTAGGATCACGCCGATGTCGTACGTCTACTAAAACACCAATCGTCAATCAACGAAATGGTGTTATGGCCACTGGATGGAGAAGCACCCAAAGTAAAAAGGATCGTCGAAAAAACGGGGTTGATGTTTGGAGTCGACAACTCTGTGGTTTGGTATGACAAGCCCCTTGTTTCTGCCTTCCTCGAGAGATATTACGCAGAAACGGGTACTTCTCATCTTACAATTAGGGAAATAACAATAACCTGAAACGATGTACAATTGATCACGGGTCTCAGCGTTGTAGGTAAAGGGCCCAACTACGTGAATGAGGTTAGTTAGGAGGAAATCTACAAGTTCACCTCTAAGGTGTTTGGTTGGGATGCAGACAAGAGCACGAGGGAGATGACGGTGGTAAAAGACAAAATGCAAAGCATATTCCATCTCAACCACCTTAGGGAAGAGTTCTCAAGAACAAAGGATCTTTATGAAAGATGTGAGCTTACCTCGCATCGTATCACTGGTACCGCCACCACATATATATTATACATCTTGGGATCTTTTATCTTCCCCGACGTTTCGCTTCTCGGGTGAACACCAACTACATCCAATTAGTGGAACCATTGGACCGAGTCCGCGAGTACTCTTGAGGTAGTGCTTTCCTTGCATACTTGTTGAATGAGATGAGAAAGTGTACTAGGGTAGACAGAACCCAAGTCGGAGGGAATGTGACTCTTCTCCAGGTGTGGATATACTTGTATTTCTCAGAGTTTGCTGAGAGGATCGGTGTGCTAGGGCATTGGGAAGGTGATTATTCTGGAAACAAATACTCCTACAACGGCAAGGGCCAGAGTCAAGAGAAGGACCTCATTGAGCTGAGGCGGCGGCTGGACAACTTGACGATGACAGATGTTGTCTTTAACAGTTACAAGAATGTATTTGCGGATAGAACATTGGTTGGGTGCCAGGAACAAGAATATTATGGACCTCTTTTTCACCCCAGAGGCTATGTAATGTACAACCCGACAAGAGTGGCGAGGCAATGTGGTGTTGTGCAAGGAATCCCTATAGTTACAAAATAAAAAATTAACATGCATAAATGTAAGTCCATTGAGAACGATATTGTGGTTGTTCACGATCCTTTACCATCACCCAACGACTGGGAGGAAAGGGCACTTCGCCTTTTTGGCTTGGTTAGGGATACCTACTCAGATGCCGAAGCATCCACGGGATACATGCCATGGTACCGTAACGTTTGTCACACTCGTATGATAAGAATAGACGAGAGGCCCTTGATCAAGGATCGAGATAGAGCTCTTGATGTTCTGGTACGTGTTTTAGTCTCTTATGGTATGTTACTAGGGTTTAACATGAACCATAACTTGTTTGTTATTTGAAATGAAAACAGAAAAGATGAATCACGTACCTGATCAACAAAGCAAAAATGTGTATCGGGATAGGAGAACATGTTACGACGAACCAGGCAAAGATTGAAGAATACCATGCTATGGAGGATGAACAAGCTGGTATTATCTTTGGGGAAGCGGCGGAGCCGGTGCCAACAAAGAAACCAAGAGTGAGAAAAAAGTCTGGTCGGGGTGAATCAAGCAGTGGACAAGGACCTGCCAAACGAGGTCGAGGTGGTCATGGTCGTGGTCGTGGGGAAGGCGGTGATGTGGTTGAATGAATGCTTTCTTGTTTTTCAAACTTATATATGTCTATCACTTTGGATAATTATTTCTTTTAATTTATGTTTGTCGTTCGGATTTAAACATATGGATAATTAGGTTTATTATTTTATGAAGGAACGGATTTAGTTGGTTTTAAAATTGTTTTGTACGCTAAGACGCGACAAAAGAACTACAAGTCGTGCCAATTTATCATTGGAACTCTGGATGTTTTTTTTCCCAGAATCGTTCGACGTGGATAAACCTATCCAACGACTCTGAACAGAAAAACCATAACTTTTCCAGGTATTCAGAATCGGTTGATGTCAACGTTCATATCAGACGATTCTAGGAAGAGAAAAAAAAA
>JAJJMC010012549.1:5536097-5614777 GCA_023531435.1 Papaver californicum
TGAAAGCTAGTGGTACATTAACGTTGTTGAGCGTTTATAACCTAATACATTTTCAAGTTATTAGTTCTTAGATTTAGCACTGCATAGAAAGCTAGTGGTACATTAACGTTTTGGCTGATGAATACAACGTCCACCTAGTGAGATGTTTTAGGTTATAAACGCTCCTCTAGCAGAACGTTTTCGTTAAAACGCTCTTATAGCTTGACGTTTTAATTTATAAAACAGAAAACGCTACCTTAGTGGGACGTTTTATTTACAAACGCTACCTAGAGAGAACGTTTAAGTATACGCTTCGGTAGAGCAGCGTTTGAGTGCCCAACGGCACATTACAAGAGCGTCTCATCAAAATGCTTATCTAGATGAACGTCAAATAGCAAACGTCTCTCTACAAAGACGTCTCTAAAAGCAAACGTTATTCTAATGCAGCGTTTGATTACAAACGCTTACATAAGCGTAAGATCATATTTACTTGCCAAATCGCTGTGTTTTTTTTTTCAAAGAGCAAACAAATTTGGTTTTTGCTCTTTGGTATACTCCAACCGCTGCAGTTGCTCTAAAGGACCATAAAAACCCAAACGATCTTAACTCATAGATTTTAGGACATTTTTTTTAAAGAAAAAACACCAACTATGCACATTTGACAGCGCATTCTGAAATTCCTTGTATGGTCATCTATTTTACTAAGATGCTCACACATCATTCCAAGATTGAGGGAGGGAGGGAGGGATCTTGCCAAGTATGACACATCAGATTGAAAGAACCTAATGAGAGCGTAAGGGACTATGCCCACTTTGCTATCAGCATTAAATCCTGACACCCTTAAAACCAAGAAAATGTGCATGCTTGTGAAGTTTACAAGGTAGCTATTTGGATACCAGTTAAAGAAGTTGCTTTTCGATTTCTAGAAGTAAAAAAGTCAAAAGTTAGTTTAGGTACACAATTTTAGAATGACTTTTAGAAGCAAAAAAGTTAACATTTTGGGAAGCAAATTGTTTTTGCTTCTGACTTCTAGGATTGGTTTCTGCTTTTGGAGAAGCAGAAGTGCTTCTACTTCTGGAATCCAAACACCAGAAGCAGAAATCAATCCCAGAAGTCAAAAGCAAAAACAATTGGCTTCATAAAAAGTTAACTGTTTTGCTTCTAGAAGTCATTCTGAAATTGTGTGCCCAAACTAACTTTTGACTTTTTTGCTTCTAAAAATTGAAAAAGCAACTTCTTAAGTGGTATCCAAACAACTTTATTGAACCTTCAAGTATTCCATCAACTTTTTCAAGAATGGCGTCCTAAAGTTATATCACAGAGCTTCATGGGATAGAATTTGAACAATCTCTTATCCTATAAGGGAAATATGCATACAAGAAATGTGAAAGAGGAACCTTTCATCATAAGAATAGTATGAATATATGGCATCTTACAAAGCTGGAGTTGCAAATCAAAGACTTCCACGTTAAGTGAACCCAAATGCAGTACTTTCACATATCGATGCCTTCCCTCAAAAGCAAGGGTGAAAAGAGGAGTTCCTGGCCCAAGCAATTAGAACTAAACACCAAGGTAGGGACATCACCATCCTAAGGTTTACCAAATCACTTCCTAACCTCGCAAATGTTAAGAAAGACAACTTTTTAAAAGCTACTGATCAGACTATACAGAAAGAACATATGCTCTACAAACTTAACATCCATATTCACCCCCAAAAAATATTGATTGAGGAAATGCTATGCCTGAACAGCAACAAACATTCCTCTCCCTTAAAGTAGCAAAAGGACTCGATGTTGCTGAATTTGTTGCCATGGGAGTAAAGGCCAACATAGCTACTAAATCTCTTTGAGATCCGTTCCCACAAGGATAAATCGAACTAAGGTTTGATAGGTTATGCTCTCAAGACATCTCCAAACTACATATAGATAGGATAGGGAGAAACTGTGGTATGAAAGTTAGAAGTGTTGAGAAATTTTCCACAAAATTCATATGCCCGACAGAACCCACAAATGGATAGAAGTTTGGGAGGAGTTTTGGAACCAAAGCAGACCCAGTGCTACTTCAAGAGCTAATTTTACATAACAATAATAATCTAAATAAGGAAAACAGTTAAAGGTGGTCGAAATTGACGCATTGTGGTGGTGATATATAGCCAAGTACCAACGACAGTTTGGCGGTAGCTAAGGTTGATCACACCAGCAGACCCACAACATTATATTACTGCAGTGATGGAGCACACTGGTGGTCAAGATGTGATGCTCGTGATGGCAGTGGTGTTGAGTGTGACGCTGCGAGGGTAAGTAGGTGCTAAATTTAGCAATGTCATAGGGGTGTTCTATGCTAGTGCCTGAAATGGTCAATACATAAGGAACTAATCCAGCAATCTAAAATCCTAAGGAACAAAGTTTTCAATTTAAAGAAATCCATTCATCCTAAGGTCCACACTAGTCCAATTTTCATAAAAACGTAATCAATGTTAAAAGTTTTCTCCTCCTCTTGCCTTAAAATTTACCTAGAAACTAAACCTAAAATGTGTCATTTTTAAATTCAACAACCAAGAACACTACAACAAAGCGTTTCATTGACAAACGTAAAGAATCAAAGCCAAAAAATCAAACAAAAAACAGCAAATTGAATAAGAGAATGAGAAGAAATTCATACCAATACCGAATTGATTTGCATCTAGAACACCGACTATTCGCTGAATTGCCACAAACACTGCAGAAATCACGAATCGTTCTCGTAATCGTAATAATCTGATTATTATTATTATTTCCATTTCTCGATCCTCTATTATCATCATTAAGAGTATTGTTACTGATTTCTTCATCATCATCATCAGGTATATAAACAAAAGTCTTTGATTCAGAGTTATTATCGTTACTATTACTACTAAAAACATAAATCAAACTAACAGTAATAAAAACAGCAATGCAGAAGATTTGCAAACATAGATCAGGAGGAACTCCTGAGATATCCATCATCATCATGATCTCTGTTCTCTGTGTTCTTTTTTTTAAAGTATTCTTTTTTTTGTTTTCTTGTTTGGTTTTTTGTTGCAGGATTAAGCACTACTAAGCCATTAATATTTATTAAAATATTAAAATAATAGTAATTATTCATTTTGGTCTGATGATGTGGTGTTAGATTTAGTCTTTTCTCCTGCAAATGGAAGACTAAAGTTATGTTTTATTATTCTTTTAGGGTTCCACAGAATTATCAGTCGCTTTCTTTAGCTAAAAGAAGCTTCGTTGAGATATTAACTGTTAAAAGACTCTAAACAAGATTAGTTGTTGTTGTTACTTTAGCGGGACGCTACTCGGTTGGAATAGGAGAAATAGCCGCATGAGGAATAGGTCATAACTGTAGTAGTTCAGAAGGGTCGTTAAATTTCTGGTGTAATTCATGCTCGCTGTTGGGTTTTTCCCTTGTCTGGAAGTAGGATTTATGCCGGTATATCACTGTAATGGGGTAAAATCATCTAGAAATTATCATTTAGTCCCGGTGGGTTTTAGACAGTTTAATCCTGTCCCCTCAAGCCTCGTATGTGTTAGTCCAAATAATCCCCGTATAGACAGTTTAGTCCAAGATATGAACGAGTCCGTGCTTTTTACCATCGATCCAAAAAAATAGACTTTTTCTATTATCCAAAATATCTTTGAACAATAATAAGTTAGTTTTAGAAAGAAAAAAATAAAATTACAGAAAACAAAAAAGAGAAAGATAGAGGGAGAGATGCGATTTCCTTGATCTGGTTTGTCAGATCGATAACGTTCAGGGTATGATTGATGCCCTATATTCAGTTAGATGAAAACGTCATCAGGTTTAGTGAAAGAGTTTCTAACTTTAGTGTTCTTCCCCAATCCTTTTGTTTTCCCATTTCTAGGGTTTTGTTTCTGTTATGGAGAATCATCTAATATATATATATATATTTTTGATAGGATGCACTTTTTGAATTATCTGACCATGGAATCGTTTTGATTGCTGAAGATTCTGGTTGTATTCAAGCTAAAGTTTATCTGAAACGTAAGGTATTATTATTACATAAAGAATTCATTTTCATTCAAATTCAGATTCTTAAATCCCAGTGAAATATCAAATTATTGAAGTTCGATTTGATGTTGTGGCTATTCCTAAGTTATGATTACAAAGCTGAAGGACGCCCTAGATTTGGAGTGCGTTTGTTTTATTTTTTGATTGTTTAGCACAACATAATCTCTATTATCCAGTTAATTTGTTCAAAAATGATTTTAGTTTGCATTTTATTGAATATGTTCAGAAAGGATATGATGTATGGCTCTGCTGTATGTTTATATGTAGTTGAGTTACTAACATTGATTAATATTGGCGTTGGTCTCTCTTACCAAATGGTACTAGTCCAAACTTTCATTCATTTGAATTGCCGGATAAGGTCTGTTTTAGTTCCTTAGTTGGCCATAAAATTAAGCAGAACATACACGAAACTGATAATGCATCAGATGTGTAGAACCAAAACTAAAATAAAATTTGTCCTAATTCTTTTATGTTTATTTGATAATTGAATTCAACTGTGTCTGACTAGTTGTGTGTTATTTTTGTAGTGTGGGTCTGAGATGGTTGCGACATTGTGGGTAACAAAAATATCTAGCCCATTCCTTCACGCTAGAGAGCTTCTCAAAGAAATTGGCTACAAGGACACTGACCTAAATTTGCTGGCTGATGTGAGTCATTCCTATTCTTAGGGACTACACCATACAAGACCATGATTTAATTAATATGCTATAGGTCTTAAATAGATCTTGGGATTGCCTATCTAGTTTTTAGTTCTTCTCATGATGTTCTAGAAGTTTAGCTTAAATATCACTGGTTCTGCAGATATCATTTGCATTCATCTTCTCAGTTGCGAGGATAGGTTTTGGTCCTTATATCTGTTACATTACATTGTCTGCAGACAACCCACTACTTATAGAGTACTTAGTGAAACTTAAGAGATGATGATCATAAGTAGGTCAGATTGAAAATATAAAAAATACAGTAAGAGGGAGAGATACAATTTAATAATACTTTCATCCAAAAGGTATAGTTCTTTTATTCTTATTATATTCATAACCTTATAATGTGCACATAGTTGTACACATGTTGATTCTTAATGTGTACATAATTATACACATGTAGATTGTTAACGTGCACATAGTTGTGCACCTGTAGATTGTTAGTGTGTACGTAGTTATACACACGTTGATTGTTAATAGTTGTACATAACTGTATTGTACCTTGATGCACCTTTGACATCAATGTTTTTTGGTTCCATGTTTTGTAAGGGTGTACATATTGGTGCACCAATGTATTTTCCATAAAAAATAGGTCTTTCTGTGGGCGTGAATGATTGATTTAATGCATTTTTTAGGTATGTACATATCGGTGCACCTGGGTAATTCCCATGAAAAAGTAGGTTTGTATGTGGTTATGAATGATCGGTTTTATGCATGTTTTGTAGGGGTGTACATATTGGTGCACCAGTTTATTTTCCATGAAAAATAGGACTGTGTATGGGTATGAATGATCGGTTTTATACATGTTTTGCAGGGGTGTATATATTTGTGCACTAGTGTATTTTCCATGAAAAATAGGTCTGTGTGTGGGTATGAATGATCGGTTTTATGCATGTTTGTAGGTGTGTACATATTGGTGCACCAGTGTAATTCCCAAGAAAAAGTAGGCCTGGGTGTGTGGTTATGAATAATTGGTTTCATGCATGTTTTGCAGGGGTTTACAAAGTGGTGCACATGTGAAAAAAGAACTGCATAAGCTTATGAAAATTTTATGCATGTGTATTTTTTTGTACACATGAGATAACCATGAAAAGAAAATAAAAATTTTGAAAAATAAAAATTATATAGTCATATGGGTACTCTTTGTGTAGATCTAGGAAAGAGCTTTCCGAATATATAAAGTTCACGAATTCTGGAGAGGGGTTTAAAAGATAAATTATTTTTAAATTTTTTTATATTATTTAAAATTGCTGACATCATCATGAGTCACTTTGGACTAAACTGTAAATATTTGGACTAAATTGTAAATCAGAAAGATTATTTTTGTACTTTCCATATTTCAAATAAATAAATAACTAAATTATACCTAGTTAAATGGGTCAGGACTAAACTGTTTATTTGGATGGGATTTTGGACTAAACCGTTATTTTTCCTAAAATCATTAGGTATGATCAAGGCGGAACCAGGTTTTGAAGAAAGGGTGTGCAAGTTACCAATATTGGCATATTAAGGGGGTGTAAAATGGTCAAAAATGGCTAAAATAGGAAAAAATTGTTAAAAATTGGCTCGGGACCAGCTAGGCTGGGTGTGCATGTAATACCCCAATTCGGAATATAAGTAATGGTTTGTCCTTTCCTAACACAGAGGCCTTTTCAGCACAACTGGCTCAGAGTTGGCAAAAAGCTCCGCAGTTAAGCGTGCTCGGGCGGGAGTAATCCAGGGATGGGTGACCTTCCGGGAAGCTGCTGCTGGGTGACCGCAGCGGTGCCCGTAGAAAACCCCACACTACCGGATGACCGCAGTGGCTAAGTGGAGACAATATCGGTGGAAGGTCGGATCATTACAGTGCACCCATGCTCTAAGCTAACTCCGCCTCTAGTGATGATACCAGTGATTGAATTCAAAACTAGCTAGTACCGAATTCGGTGTTTGAATACCACATAAAAAGTAATTGAACTTTGGTTGTAAACTTGTTAAGTTGTGATAACTAAGTCGGGCGATAAATTTTGGTCCAGGATAGATATTATTGGTTATGTAATAATTTCTGAATCAACGAACATATTTTGATTAATAAAGTAAATTTAAAGTCACAATGTGTTATGGATCCAGAGGTGGATTTTGAATTATGGTAACAATGACAATTTTCAAGGGGTTATAGGTATTTATCCATATTATATTTTGTAAATCAGTGTTTACACATCGATCTTTCTAAAATTAGTGTTCCTCCATAATTTTTTTAGACTCTTGTTATTTACAGTCCACTATTTTTATTAACCAATCCATATACTTAAACCAATCCAATTATTTTATTATTTTTATTAATCCAATCCTATGGATTGGATTTAGTTTTTTTTCAAATCCTTTTATGTACTCTTTCTGTAAATCTCCCCTCACTCACTCACTCACCCTGGGTAATTAATGATGACAGTACGATCTACTCGATTCTTCTTCTTCAATTTGATGCAGATACTTGAAACCCCATATCTGAATTTTCTTTAGTTTTGTTATAAAGATTTGATCTTTGATGGATTCAAGGAGGGTGCTGTTAATTTTAGGTTTGATTCAACTGTGTTTGGTTCAGTTGGTGTTTGGTGGTGATGTTGTTCATGAAGATGATAAAGCTCCTAAGAAACCTGGTTGTTCTAATAACTTTGTTCTGGTAACTCTTTTACTTGAACCCTTTTTCTTCTTTATGTATATTCTACTCTGGGCTTCTTTCATTTTTCTCAATAGCTATTTCCTTTTGTCCCTTTGGGGGGGTTCTAGTTCGTATTAAACGTAATTTTTTTGTAAAAATTATTTTAAAAAATGGTCTAATTTGTTCTTTTGGAGAGGAATTTGATGATTTTATAAGCTGGGCAGTGTTAAGTTGCCTTACTAGAGGCTTCAATTTCTGTTATTTGGGTTCAATTTTTAGTTCTGGGGGTTCATTTCTGTTGATGTACACCTAACTTTGGGGTATTATCCACCATTAGGGCATTACCTAGTTGATCAAAAAGAGAAACTGAAAGAAAATGTTCTCCTGTTACCCGCTGTATGCACTTGTTATGTTGGTCTAGTCTTAATGTTGCTTCCCTGGCATAACAAAGCAACTTATTTGATTGGGGGAAATCACTTGAAACTTTTCTTATCCTAGTGGTACTTAATTTGAAACTTCTCGTAGTTGTTATTGAACTTCTTGAACATATAGTTATGCTTTGTTCTGGTGATTGATAGGTAAAAATCCAAACATGAATTGATAATGTAGAGAGTAAGGAGTTTGTTGGTGTGGGTGCTCGTTTTGGTGCTACCATGGAGTCAAAGGAGAAACATGCAAACCATAGTAAACTTGCACTTGTAGAACCTCCTGACTTGTGCAGTCCACCCAAGGGGTAACTGCAAATTCACAACCAAGGCAAATGTTGCTCAAGCTGCTGGTGCTTCAGGTATCCTCATCATAAATTTCAAAAGAAGTACTTCTTTTATATGTCATTCAACCATAATATGAAAGTTCATATTCAAAGATCATGGAGACATAAGGTTGTTCTGATCATTTCATGGGGAGTGATAAAATATGGATTCATATTAGTCAATTACTCAATAAAGCAATTTCTCAAGCTAAATTTGATTAGCAGACCTTAAGTAGATAAAGGAATTATTCTAATAAAGATAAAGAAGACATTTATCTCACTGCCTCCTTGTTATTATTGATAAATGTGTATATGGGGTTTACATATGATGTTTCGTGTGTTTTGATTGTTTTTTTGTTGCAGTTGCTGTGCAGCTATACTCTCCAGAGCGTCCACTGGTTGATATAACAGAAGTGCTCTTATGGCTCATGGCAGTCGGTACCATCTTATGCTCGTCTTTTTGGTCTGCATGGAGTGCAAGTGGGGCAATGCATGCTTGGGATGCCCTGAGATACATGTCTGATAGACTTGCAGGTATGTCCGTTTCTTTTGTTTCTGTAATCGTTGCCTAAACTTAATTTTTAAACATTAGTCTCCCCATGGTCATATACATGTTGTCAGTCATATATAAACTGAGTGTGTAACAACTCTCTGTAAAGTGTGGTTCTCATATTTTGTTGGTGTTATTTTGATGAAAGCTTATGGAGTATCAACTGTTCTTTCTGCGGGGGAGTCGGTGTTCAACTGTTCTTTCTGCAGAGGTTTCTTTTTGAGGTCAGTTTACTCGGAAATATCTCTTTCTAGTGGTTCTCTGTTTTGGTGTAAATGGTAGAGAAATGTCTAAATACTGAGCTCTCTTAGTAAGACACTGAGAAGTAGTTTCCTCAAAATCGATGTTATATTTTGAATGGGTTTCTGAAACCATGTTATCTTGTAGAAAGAAAAAGAAATGTTTTAGTGTTTAATATTTTGTTATCTTGTCAGTCTCATCAAGGCTCTTGACTAATGTAATGGTTATTTAACATCCACCGAGAACTGCTAGCTATTTGTAATGAAGATTTAAATTATCTGCAGAAGTAATTATGAGCAATGTCTTGTTCCTATCAGCGGTATTACTGGTGGGAAATCCAACCATTTGTAGCAGGATTCCCTTTGGAAGAAGAATGGTGTTCAAAAAGAAAGAAAAACAGCCTATTATTCACTGTTATTCACTGTTATAAGAAGAATGGTAGCAGGAAATCCACTGTTATTCACCTTAATGAACCCTGTTCTAGTCTAAAAAGAAAGAAAAACAGCAAAGAAAAAAAAAACAAACTGAAAGCAGAACGTAACTGTCTTAAATTAAAGGGTTGATCAAAAATTTAAGAACTCAGATTTGCAATTAAATTATGTAAGTAATACCATGTGGTGTTGTTTGTCAATGCAATTGAAATTTTCCACTTCAATGATTGAAGGAGTAGAATTTTCCATCATATCTTCTTTACCACAATTAGATTTAGGGTTACTAGAATTCATAGAGATAAAGATTAATAGAAGTGAGGAAGAACAAAAAAGATATATGATTATGATTTGTAGGGTTTATAAACATATTATTTATAGATTAGATAAAGAAACTAGAAATAAAAAAGAAAAAGGAAAAGGAAAATATATTGGATTGGATTCATAAATTTTAATTAGATTTGGTTTTTAAAAAATAGTAGAATTTTATTTAATTTCTTATTGGATTGTATTAATAATAACGGTGGATTGGAAATAGCATGAGTCTTTTTTTAAATTCAATCCGTTTGTTTAGTTTGAATTTGCAAAAGACCATTTTCTTTAAGTTATTTACTGATTCTACCACTTTCAAATATTCACAAAACACTTTCAATTATTCACAAAATAAAATAAAAATGGTCAACAATTATCAGTAATGTCCGACTAATATTTCAGATTTAGACAGGGATTATTGACCGTAGGCTACTGAAAAAAACGCTAATACTTGATTCATAGTTTCCGGTAAGCTAATTATATAAGTTAGAATTTGTCTTCCAAAAATATTTGTTTCTGCAAAAGTCGAATAGTAATCCAAGAAGGAAATTGTCAAGATGCAAATTTGGATATTCAACAGAAGAAATAGATCACCGGTTATTTATAACAGGTTTCGCAAAAAATAAATAGCTTTTTAAGAGAGAAAATTAACAGTCTTGAAAAGTCGAGATTTTGAAGATCCATTAATGTTGTCATTTGTCGTGATAATTATCTTCCACATTTGTTGTTAAAAAAGGTTGGCATTTTTATTTTTGCTTTCGTATTTTCATTTGATTTAGAAAAGTTATAGAACTTTCTAGCACAAAAATATTTGGTTAACATGGTATGAAAGTTAAGACTTCATCAGATTTATGTTCTCTACTTGGGTGCACACTCGCATGGACCATAAGTTACATCATCAGACTTAGATGAAGTTAGTTATTCTCATTATCAGTTATTGAGTACTGTTTTGTGAAAGTGGGGAATTTGTATGTCTTCTTCCTTATCCGTGATTTCTCTATTTTTTATTGAGAAAAAGGTATAAAAATCTAATGTTTCATAATAAGTGTACGAGTGAGCCACTTTTTAAAACAAGTGACAAAAACAGCCTGTTCCAACTCATTGAACCAGAAAGGTGATGAAATACCAGTTTAATCCTTAGTGTGGTTAGCTTAACTAACCTATACCCGAACAGACAGTTGAAACCTAAACCCATTCTACATTCCCATCTTCTTCTCCTCTTTTCAGTTACAGTCACCACCACCACCCGCTACCACCTTTAATTGCATCTACTCACTGTCACTACACCACTGTATTGTAGCTCAGTACCAGAGGCATTGCTTCTCAAAAAATAGTTCGTAAAGGTGGATCGAAGGAGAACCATTCTCTTCACAGAAGGTTGTGACTAAGCTATCCTTTTTTTTATCCTTTGCATCACGTTGATTAGGAAAGGAACACCTATAAGACGAGAGTACTATGTCAGAGTCAGCTTAGAAGAACTATAAAACTTCGTATTAAAGACAGGCTCGGAACTAGGCTTTACATATATGGGTACCTAGCCGGCGACACCATCGATTTATTTTGTTCCCTGTAACCGTACATTGATTTTGGGTATGAAGATCTGTGTTAATTAGAATTTTTCTTGTTATCTAGGGATTTTTTAAATTTTTATTTAAGTACCGATTTAAATAGGTTTATGCATTTTTATATTATAGGTTTTCTTATTGGTCCATGTCCTTTAACTTGATGTAATTTTTAAACTTCCTTTACTGGTGCTGTTTCGCAATTTCTCTTCTATGAAGAAGGCTTGACTATAATAAACAAGATTATGGGTTTAATTGCAAATCAGCTAACTTGGTATGCTGATAACTTGATGTCCTTAATGTGTTTTTTGAAATAATTAACTAAAATTTGCTTGGTTTTTATAAATAGGTACACATCTCCTGAACAAGTACTAGGAGAAACAGTATTCAGCCTTGGTTCATTACACGTTCAACTATGCTATTGTTGAATTTTAGTATAAGAGGCCTTGATTACATGGATAATCCTTTTGTTGAGAAGGTAAAACATTTGTTGGATTGGCATGGGATTACCTGCATGCCAAAATTTCAGATTATGTTGAATATATGCATGTTACTAGAGGTAGTTTGTTGAAAACAGAAATATGTCAGGGTAACTTACATGGGAAGGCAAAAAGGGGTTGCATAAACTTAGAGAATGATGAAGCAACATCCAAACCAAGTTGGTTGCATTCTGCAAAGGCATTAGTAGAATAATTAAAACTCAAGAAGCTGTATTCTTTGAAAGATCATCTTTATTGTCAGATTGTAATAGAGAAGGAAAGATAATTTCATTACTGCTGAAGTAATAAAGCATTTTTTTTAGTATATTTTCTGAACCCTGTCTCTTTTAAGAGCAGTTATGTTTTCCACAATTTCAGTGCTGATACCCAACTTACTATATAAAATGGATGTATTTCTATCCTATGATTTTCACAAACTCACATCATACTTAATGTTATTTGCACTACATAAAATCCAATAATTCAGTTTTGGGATATTGCTTCCTCAAGGGTTGAGCATTGATATAGTGTGTGCATTAGCACCAACCTTCAACATTGTTGTTATTTTGTATCTAAGAATTTTAATTAATCTATTTATGCATAATCTTCAGCATATGTAGATTATAGGTTGGTGATATACAACGTATTTCCACTAAAGAAATTCACAGCTGAAATACATTTCAATCTTATGTCTGTTTGGTTTTTCATAATCAACATAAGTAGAGACTTTAGTTTATTAATGCGGCTTAACATGGAATTTATTAGTTGTTACTACTCGGCATTCTAGAGTCTAAATATAAAAGTTGTACCACATTTAAATCAGTTACTTTTGTTTGCTATTGGTGAGGTAATCCATTCTTTTGAGTTCCTTCTTGATGCTTCACAATCTACACTAGCGCTCTTACATGTACCCAACTAATTTTATCCTACACCTCTAACATGTACCCAACTAATTTAACCTTACACCTCTGACAGTTAGCCAACTAAATTAACAATACACCTCAGCCATGAATGTGAGTTTCTTTTTGCTTGGTTGGATGAGCTTGTGAAACTGGCATCTGAATCAGAACAGGCAGTAGATCTGAAAAGGTATAAAGAAGCTATAATTGAACGAACTCTTGCAGAATAGAAGATAAAAACTCTTGAAATTAAGCCTGTTGAAATAAAAGATGCATCAAAAGTGTTTGAAAAAGATATTAAAATACTGAAAGTGAAGGCAGAGAAGTATGAGTTCAATTTTGAAACTGAGGACAATGCTCCTGGTAGTTTTATCATTCGTTATGCAAGCTAAGATAGGGTCATTAAAGTGATTTAGTCAACTTTTTGGTAACCTACGAAGCAAATCCAAACCAAGTTATCTTTTTTATTTATGTTTTTAATTTATTCTTTTCCGTAGTTACTATAGAATGATATCAGGATGATATAGAGTTCTAGTACACAACATCTAAGTCCAGACCTAATTCAAAATTAAGTTTCTTACTTTATGTTATTTTACTTAAGCACATGTCATATTTTTCGATGGTCTTTAGATTTGTCTTTCATTATATTTCCAAATAACTAGAAATCTGAGGAAATTACCTTTTTTTTATGGTAATTGCAAATGTCGAAAAGGCGATTATGGAGACAAGCAGTATGTAGATGTCCTGTCTCCACTGAAGGAAAACTTAGCACCTAAGAAGTTCGGCTTCAAATACATACAAAAGATTTCTAATCGTTATGTAACCCCCTATGTTGTTCCTGAAGATGTAAGCCTTCCGTTTCTCCCTCCCTTTCTCCCGCCCTCCCTCCTTCCTGCTGACCATGTGTTCTTTGTTGCAGTTGGGTATTCGTTTGAATTCCATGAAAAGGATGGTTAATCTGTTGCGACCTAGGATAGAGACCCAATTTAAATCATGGGGGTCTTGCATACCTAGCGGTGGAAGTGCATTCACAGGGGAGCGTCAATGACGAGACTTTTCAAGTATCTGCGGTAATTGAGAAGTTACCATCTTCTTGGCCAGAATAGAAAAGAAAATTGAGGCATGAAACTGTTGAAGTCAGCATGGTTTAATTAGGAAAGAAGATTCAAATTGAAGAAATGTTATGCACCAATGACAAGAATGTTTCGTCTGCAAGAGATATGACAAATAAGGCTCATATGACTGAACACAAAATCTGGAAAAGGTGATAACAACAAACGCAACCCTAAGCATGGTACTCATAACAAAAATACGTTTCGTAAACCTGAATATGGCATTACTAAGATTAAGTGTGCTTGTTATGTCTGTGGAAATCGTGGCCATACGGCAATTCACTATAGATAACGAAGGGACCTTAATAAGAAGAATAATGTTAATTGGTTGCTGAGAATAAGAATGGGTTTTCTACTATGGTGTCTGAAGTTAATCTGGTGACCAACGTGAGGGACTGATGGGTAGACTCTAGAGCTACCAAGCATATGTGTGTGGAAGCCGAGACTCGTTCACCTCTTATCAGAAGGTAGGGGAAGGCGAAAAACTCTATATGGATAACTCACCTGCAACAAAGGTTGCTGGAAAGGGGAAGGTCGGGATGAAGCTCATATCTGGAAAGACTCTCACATTGAATGAAGTTCTTCATGTTCCAGACATATGCAAGAATCTTGTTTCTTGTTCTGTTTTAATGATAAGGGTTTTAAGGTTGTAATTGAGTATGGAAAAGTTATAGTAACTAAGGGGAAATATTTTGTGGGTAAGGGTTATAAGACCGAGGGTCTATATAAGCTTAATGTAAAATCCGATGAAATAAATATGAATGATTCTTCTGCTTACATGTGTGTGTCTTTGAATATTTGACATGGTATACTTGGTCATGTAAACTATAAATCAATGCATAAATTGGCTACGTAGGATGTATACCCAAATTCACGATTGATAGAGGTCATAAGTGTGATATTTGCATAGAATCTAAGCATGCTAAGAAATCATTCAGTAAGAACGTCCATAGAAACTTTAAACCCTTATAATTAATCCAATCAGACCTAGTTGATATGAAGTCAATTCAAACTAGAGGTGGTAAGAAGTGGTTTGTCACTTTCATAGATGATTGCACTGAATATTGTCATGTATACTTGCTTAATGGTAAGGACGATGCCTTAGAAGCCTTTAAGATGTATAAAATTGAAGTTAAAAACCAATTAGATGCTACCATTGAAACTGTTAGGTCTGACCGTGGTGGTGAGTATGAAATTCCCGTAGGAGATTTTTGCAAAGAACATGGCATAATACATGAGACGAAAGCACCTTCTTCACCTCAATCAAATGGTGTAGCTGAACGTAAGAACTGTACTCTTAAGGATATGATGAATGCCATATTAATTAGTTCAGGATTACCTGCAAACTTGTGTGGGGAGGCCATCCTCTCAACTTGCTATATCATGAATAGAGTACCCTTTAAAGGATCAGATAAAACTCTATACGATTTAAGGAGAAGTAGACAATCATCTTATGCTTACTTCAAAGTGTAGGGGTCTTTGGAAAAGGTGGCCATCCCTCCACTTAAGAGAACTAATATAGGATCCAAAACTTTTGTTAGTGTTTTCATAGGGTATCCTGAGCATACTAGTGTTTATAGGTTTATGGTTGTGAGTTCTGAAATTTCTGATATTGGGTTGCATACTATTATAGAGTCTAGGGATGCAGAGTTCTTTGAGAATATTTTTCCTATGAAACTTGGTTCTCGAAAGAGATGTTTAGATGATCCTATAAATGTGCCTTCAACCAGTCAGTCATTACCTTTAGAGGAAGATGAACCAGATTTTGAACCTAGAATAGGTAAAAGGGTTAGTACTGAGAAAACCTATCCTGGTTGCATTACATACCTAGTCGAGTCTGAGCCACAGACTTATAGAGAATCCATGACTTTTTCTAAAGTTACATGGTGGAAAGAAGCCTCCATTAGTGAAATGGATTCCATCCAAAAA
Organism: Papaver californicum; assembly: GCA_023531435.1. Taxonomy (NCBI): domain Eukaryota; kingdom Viridiplantae; phylum Streptophyta; class Magnoliopsida; order Ranunculales; family Papaveraceae; genus Papaver; species Papaver californicum. The sequence goes on from JAJJMC010012549.1 coordinate 5,551,728, forward strand.
AACCGTACTTGGGAGATTATAGATTCACCTCCAGGGTGTAAGGCCATAGGTTGTAAATGGATCTTCAAGAGAAAACATAATATAGATGGAACTGTTGATAAATATAAATCTAGGTTGGTATATGATAAGCACGTAATACATACATTTTTATCATTTAATCTATATTTGTTAGCGCTCGAATTTATATTAATAATATATTTTGATTGTTTTATTAGATGGTTTGTATAAATCCCGACGCTACGATTAATTTGGTTAAGAGACTTATTATTGGCGTCACTTTTTGATATTCCAGGAACTCACGAAAATTGGAAGTGAAAATGATGTACGTGCAGTGAGGAAGTGATTGGCTAGTAAGATAGTGACGTTTGGAGTTGGTGGAAGAAAGGATCAGGCTTCACGTGTTGGAATCTTCTGTTTTGATGAAGAAAGTGGGCGTTGGTTAAAAAGAGACAGAAAGATGAAATTGGCGTGGCTGTTGGAGAAGGCTATTGTCTTAGTGTTGGCTGCGTCAGGTGAAGGCAAAGAACGGTGGTAGGCTGTAGTCTAGTCTAGCCTCTTGACTAGGGTCCGTACGTAAGAAAAGAAGAATTGATGTGTGAAAAGCTAGAAAATAAGAAGTTGTACAGGCGCATGTGGGCATTGAGTCTGACATGATGGCTAGGCTGTTAGGTGGTCTGACGCTTGAAAAGAAAAGAATTGGATAGAGTGAGTTTTGCTTGACAGTTGACTGTGGAGAACATGCTAGGGACAAAGTCTGTTGTTTCACGTGAAGGTTGGGATATTGGTGCATGTGATTGGAGTAACTCGAGGAAGTATAAGAAGTGGGTCCGTGAAGACACGTGATGCTCTTTTGTGGACGGCCAGTGGCTTTGTCTCGTGGTGAGAGGTTTTCTCTTGGAAACCTAAACCTAGTAATATAAAAGAAAGAGAAATAAGAAACAAAGAGGACGTCCGGTACAGAGTTTTTTAGGAGTTCCTGGACAGTTTTGGAGGGTCTGACGGCGGTGCACAGGAGTCGCGGCGGACAGTTTTTCTTTGGAGTTTCTGCTGTGAACGCAAAGAAGAGTACTTCTGTACAATTTTCAGAAGACGGAGAAGACGACAATTTTTCCGAAACCTGGTTTAATCCTTTCTACTATTCTTTTATTTATTTTTATGGGTTTTGAGAAACCCATCTCCATGTTCTAATTAATTTGTAGCTAGGGTTTATTGTCGAAACCACTTATAGTTTTAGATCAATTAAATAAAATATTTGATATAGACCATTATGATTTGAATATATTAATTTCCATGATTTTGATTTATTAAATTTCATTAAACAATTGTGATGTCGTTTGATGGTACATGCTTGGCCTAGGTTTTTGATGTTCCATGCTTCTGGTATACAGTTGTTGTTTTGAAAATCTACTTGTTGCAAATATATTTGTCTACTTATTTGATATTTCATGCCTGGGTTAAATCCTTTGATGGGGTATGCTTAGAATAGTCAGGTATTATTTGTGGACCTAAAATTAGTTTCGTACAATTTTCTCGCTAACGCAATTTTATGGTGTATGCTTGAGACTAGGGCTTTTTGATGCACCATGTTTGTGGCGTCCCAGTGATATTTGCGACTCTAAATATTCATGAGTTATATTTCACTTCAGTAATTAAATAGAAATAGTGGTGGATACTGAAAACCCTGGTTACTGACTCTCTCTACTCGGTCACATTTTATTAGTTTAGTTAGTTTATTATTTTATTTATCAATCTAAAAATCACAAAAATATTCCTCTTGGTTAGTTTATTAGATATATTAATTGCAGTATTTCCCCGCTCTCTGTGGGTTCGACCCGTACTTGCCGTTGTCTACTAGTTAGACGCCGTGCGATTGCGGTTATTTATAGAGGGTAATCCCAAATCACATCAATTTTTGGCGCCGCTGCCGGGGAGCGGTTGTGGAATATTATAATTAGTATTTTTGATTTTCTAATCGTAGTTTAGGTTTTATTTTTATTTTGTATATATTTTTATTTTATTTTTAGGATTTTAGTTCTTTTTGACTAGTTTGGTGTTTTAGAATTTTATTTCAGGTACATTTTGGGTTGCTCCTGGTCGTCTAGCTCAACAAAATTCGTCTGCTGCAAAATATTCACGGGTTTCTGGCTTTGTGAATAATATATTAAACGATTTTGACAGGTTGGACGCTCATTACCCTAAATTGTGAATGTTAATACGAGGTACTAGTACTGCTTTTCGAAGTGGGAAAATACTTAGTTGAGTTCTTTGAACTCTTCCGTTCCAATTATAAGGGTAGGAGCAATTATTTATTTTTATTTTATTTTATTTTGTATATATGGAGTCTGTTTGCATGATTGATTCTAGCACCAATAGTGTTAATGATTCGTTAGAGGCTTGCTTGGCCCATTTTGGAGCCTACTATGATGAGGATACGCATTTAGAAGAAGTTAATACGTTGTTAGATTCTGTACCCTTTTTGGATTATGGAAAATGGCAACGTAAACCTGGTAATGATGTATGTGTTAATTCCGATGAAACTTTATTTAAGTTTAACGACTTAGAATTTGTTTCTAAACCCCTAGACTTCCAAAAGTTACCTAATTTAGGGTTAGAATTATGTGCTTCAAAAGTTTTGTTGGATCACTTTGCATCCAAATACCCAGAGGACTTGCATATTCCTGACACTGTGCATGAACCAATCAATGTTTCCCCAAATGTATCCCCATATTATGTTATTTACGCACTTCTCAGTGTAGTAAAAACAAGGTTTGGGGGTAATTCATTCTTTTTGATAGTTTCAGTGTCACCGTGTCATAATAATATAATTGTGAAACTATCATTTGCAAATATTGTATTTTGGGTTGATCCCCAAATTTTTAGATTATTAGTGTATGGGGATTCTATCTGTACATATCCAGTAGGTAGATTTTTATTTTCTTGTTTTTATTTAATTTAATTTTAGTGTTCTTTGTTATTACTATCGTTTGATGTGTGTGACAGAGAATACTATTTTTCTTGCGTCAATCAGGTGAGACGTTCCAATTCCTTCTCTTTAATTTACATTTGTTTCTCTTATTTATATTTATTGCATACCATTCTAGGTTGTACAGTTTGAAACATTGAGGACAATGTTAAATTTAGGTTTGGGGGTAGAGTTTCAGAAAATTGATGCCAATAAAGAAACTCCGAAATTTAGAAACATGTGCATGATTCAGGATGACACTAACCATTCTAGGTAGATGGAAACATAACTCTTATCTATAGAACTGGTGTGCCCAGCTAAATGGTCTATTCATATCTGAATGCACTCAGGTGTTAGAAATAACATGATAATTATTGAACAAGCATATCTCGGAATCATCATAATCATATCACTTTCTATTTTTATTTTTGTAATTTTATGTTTCTCTAAGTGATTTGGTGGGGCCCAGTATCGAATTGTTATCGCCATCAGGATGAAATAGATTGTTGAGTTCAGGCTCATTTTTAATTCTTGATTTCAAAAAAAAAAAAAAAAAAAAAAGAAAGAAAAAAAAATGATACTGTGATAGCATTATGTGTGTGTTTCCCCTGTCTCCGTCGCCTAAGCAAGCGTGGAATACAGGATTCATGGGAACTATCATGTAGTCATGAAAAAAAAATGTATATAAGTAATAATAATAAAAATAGGATTCATCCTGGCATTGACCTTCAGACAGATATGGGTAACACCGTTCACCTTAGTCAACATATGCACCATTCATTATTTCCATTTTCATCTTCTAATCTATCCCTGTGTTTGAATTTGATGATTTTGATCAACATGAATGTTCAATGATTATTTGAGTAGAGTTGCATTTTTATATGAATTTTAGTACGCTGAGTACAAACTCGTGTACAACAATTGGATCCATACAGGGTAATAATTCTTATAGTCGAAGAAATTTAGTATGCCAACTAAATAGCTTGTTTAGTGTCTATCCTAAATCGTTCACAGGTAGCTAAAATTTGAAGTACAGTTTTTGTGGGTAAACCTCTTGTAAACCCTCACGAGACTATAAGTCGTCCGCTAAGGCCACTTGGGGGTTTAAAGGCTTATTACATATGCTAAATGTAGTCGCGATTCCTGCGAAAGTGAGTTAGGTTTTTATTTTACTTTTAGATTAGTTTTGCTCGAGGACTAGCAAAATATAGGTTTGGGGGTATTTGATAAGCACGTAATACATACATTTTTATCATTTAATCTATATTTGTTAGCGCTCGAATTTATATTAATAATATATTTTGATTGTTTTATTAGATGGTTTGTATAAATCCCGACGCTACGATTAATTTGGTTAAGAGACTTATTATTGGCGTCACTTTTTGATATTCCAGGAACTCACAAAAATTGGAAGTGAAAATGATGTACGTGCAGTGAGGCAGTGATTGGCTAGTAAGATAGTGACGTTTGGAGTTGGTGGAAGAGAGGATCAGGCTTCACGTGTTGGAATCTTCTGTTTTGATGAAGAAAGTGGGCGTTGGTTAAAGAGAGACAGAAAGATGAAATTGGCGTGGCTGTTGGAGAAGGCTATTGTCTTAGTGTTGGCTGCGTCAGGTGAAGGCAAAGAACGCTGGTAGGCTGTAGTCTAGTCTAGCCTCTTGACTAGGGTCCATACGTAAGAAAAGAAGAATTGACGTGTGAAAAGCTAGAAAATAAGAAGTTGTACAGGCGCATGTGGGCATTGAGTCTGACATGATGGCTAGGCTGTTAGGTGGTCTGACGCTTGAAAAGAAAAGAATTGGATAGAGTGAGTTTTGCTTGACAGTTGACTGTGGAGAACATGCTAGGGACAAAGTCTGTTGTTTCACGTGAAGGTTGGGATATTGGTGCATGTGATTGGAGTAACTCGAGGAAGTATAAGAAGTGGGTCCGTGAAGACACGTGATGCTCTTTTGTGGACGGCCATTGGCTTTGTCTCGTGGTGAGAGGTTTTCTCTTGGAAACCTAAACCTAGTAATATAAAAGAAAGAGAAATAAGAAACAAAGAGGACGTCCAGTATAGAGTTTTTTAGGAGTTCCTGGACAGTTTTGGAGGGTCTGACGGCGGTGTACAGGAGTCGCGGCGGACAGTTTTTCTTTGGAGTTTCTGCTGTGAACGCAAAGAAGAGTACTTCTGTACAATTTTCAGAAGACGGAGAAGACGATAATTTTTCCGAAACCTGGTTTAATCCTTTCTACTATTCTTTTATTTATTTTTATGGGTTTTGAGAAACCCATCTCCATGTTCTAATTAATTTGTAGCTAGGGTTTAATGTCGAAACCACTTATAGTTTTAGATCAATTAAATAAAATGTTTGATATAGACCATTATGATTTGAATATATTAATTTCCATGATTTTGATTTATTAAATTTTATTAAACAATTGTGATGTCGTTTGATGGTACATGCTTGGCCTAGGTTTTTGATGTTCCATGCTTCTGGTATACAGTTGTTGTTTTGAAAATCTACTTGTTGCAAATATATTTGTCTACTTATTTGATATTTCATGCTTGGGTTAAATCCTTTGATGGGGTATGCTTAGAATAGTCAGGTATTATTTGTGGACCTAAAATTAGTTTCGTACAATTTTCTCGCTAACGCAATTTTATGGTGTATGCTTGAGACTAGGGCTTTTTGATGCATCATGTTTGGGGCGTCCCAGTGATATTTGGGACTCTAAATATTCATGAGTTATATTTCACTTCAGCAATTAAATAGAAATAGTGGTGGATACTGAAAACCCTGGTTACTGACTCTCTCTACTCGGTCACATTTTATTAGTTTAGTTAGTTTATTATTTTATTTATCAATCTAAAAATCACAAAAATATTCCTCTTGGTTAGTTTATTAGATATATTAATTGCAGTATTTCCCCGCTCTCTGTGGGTTCGACCCGTACTTGCCGTTGTCTACTAGTTAGACGCCGTGCGATTGCGGTTATTTATAGAGGGTAATCCCAAATCACATCAGTATCTAAAGGCTACAAACAGAAAGAATGTATATATTTCTTTGATACTTATTCACCTGTGACTACAATTACTTCCATTAGGATGTTAATTGCTATAGCTTCTGTCCATAACCTTGAGATACATTAAATGGATGTAAAGATAACGTTTCTAAATGGTGAGTTAGATGAAGAAATTTACATAGAAGAACCCGAGGGATTTGTAGTGAAAGGTTGTGAAAAGAAAGTGTGTAAACTGATTAAATCTTTGTATGGTTTGAAACAAGCACCTAAACGATGGCATGAAAAATTTGATCATGTGATGATTTCTAGTGGTTTCAGGATTAATGAGTCTGACAAGTGTGTTTACACTAAACTTGTTAAGGATGCCTGTATAATTGTATGATTGTATGTTGATGATATGCTTATACTAGGTACAAACATAGATGTTATTAATTCCACTAAGAAATTGTTGAATGAGAACTTTGACATGAAAGACTTAGGCCCCGCTGATGTAATATTAGGATGAAGATTAGAAGAAGTTCTAATGGCTATAGTCTGAGTCAATCTCATTATGTTGATTCTATACTTAAGAAATATAATCAGTTTAGTTGTAGACCTGCTTGTATTCCGTATGATTCTTCTTGTAATCTCAAGAAGAATAAGAGTGAAGGAGTTAACCAACTTGAATACTCAAGAGTCACAAGAAGTCTGATGTATTTGATGAATTGTACTAGACTAGACATTGCTTATTCAGTGAGTAGGTTAAGCAGGTATACTTGTAATCCAGGGAAGATGCATTCGGATGCACTTATTAGAGTGCTGAAGTACTTGAAGTACACAATGTCCTTATGTTTGAATTATGAAGGATACCCTGCCATCCTTGAAGGATTTTACGATGTAAGCTGGATAGCAGACTCATAGGAGTCTAAGTCTACGAGTGGGTATGTATTCACTCTAGCAGGAGCATCTGTTTCTTGGAAATCTTCCAAACAGACATGTATAACTCGTTCCACTATGGAAGCGGAGTTTATTGCGTTAGATAAAGCAGGAGAGGAAACTGAATGACTAAGATGATTTTTAGAAGACATTCTTCTCTGGCATAGGCCTGTGCCAGCTATATCTATACACTGTGACAGTACATCTGCGATAGCTAGATCTAAGAACAATGTTTATAATGAGAAGTATATACATATTCGTAAAAGACATAATTCATTGAAACAACTTATCTCTACTAGCGTTATTACCGTTGACCATGTGAGGTCTAAGAGGAATATCGCAGATCCTTTGATGAAAGGATTGTCTGAAGAGATAGTTAGTGCTGCATCGAGGGGGATGTGACTTAAGCTCATGAAATAAAAATTCCATGAAGGATACTCAACCTTACTGACTGGAGATCTCAAGACGAAAGTTCATTGAGACAACTAATTTTGGGTGATTAAAGGAATGCACTATAAAGAGAATTACTTTCTCTGTCCCTCCCTATGGTATATTGATGTGATAGTGTGACTGCACGTGAAGGATGATTTTTAATAAGTATTAATGAGTTCTATAGTTTTAATTTAAGATCGAAGTGTGGTGTAGCAGTAAAACTCTTGATAGAACTACCATTGTAATGAACTAACTTTGCAAATTCATTTTACAGAATGAACTACCATTACATGCTACAATAAACTACCATTATGAGTTCATTCTACAAAATGAACTGCTTGAATGAACTCCCATTACGAGTCCATTCTACAAATGAACTGCTAGAATAAACTACCATTATAGTGAACTAACTTTGCGAGTTCATTTTGCAGAATGAACTACCATTACATGCTAGAATAAACTCCCATTACGAGTTCATTCTACAAAATAAACTGTTATAATGAATTACCATTACGAGTTCATTCTACAAAATGAACTGCTAGAATGAACTACCATTGTAATGAACTAACTTTGTAAGTTCCTTTTACAGAATGAACTACCATTACATACTACAATGAACTACCATTACGAGTTCGTTCTACAAAATGAACTGCCAGAACTAGAATGAACTACCATACTCTAAAATTGTGTTCATTCTTGGATATGAACTACCATTATACCAACAAAAAAAAATTATTTCGGAACATACTACAACAGGTACTCGTTGTGTAGATCCCGTCGACACCTTTCAGAATATATAAAATTTATTTTTTGACTTATATTTTAAGAGATATTTAATTTTTAAGTTTTTCTTTTGTTTATGTTAAGAAGATAAAAATATTACTAGAGAAAAAAATAAAGAAAAATGGTAAAATTACATACGATGTGAAAGGATACTTTATATATTTTAATATTTTTGAATAAATAAGGATAAATCTAAAGTCCCTTTTTGTCGATGGACCAAATTGACTTGGAACCACCTAAAATATGACCAAACTGAAATTTTCCCTTAATTTAAGGGCAATTTTAGAACTTAATTTTAACTATTAATTTAAATTAAACAGTTTATATTTCCTATACAAAATCTATTAACCCAAGAACAATTAATACTTGCTTAACCTCTTCCCCATGCACATGTTAACATTTGCCTAGAAGTAGGGTTGTCAGTGGGTACTCATTACCCGGAATCGGGACCGGGTGAATTGGATCGGGGTCCTAAAATTGGACCCATTAGCAACTTAGGACCCGACAGGTATTATCCGATTTGATCTGAAATTTTAACGGGTATTATTCGGCGGATACCCGAATATTTGTTAATTTTACATAAAATTCAAAGACTTCATCTAGTTTTACTTGGATTTTTTTTATTTTTTGTTTTTTTTCTTAGATTTAATCTTTAATTAGAACATTATATACATGTAGTAATAACTTTATATGAAAAATTATTCGTTTTAAGCCAATATAAAGAATTTAAAAAAATATATAATTTATTTTAGAAGACCTGTTAAATACTCGAATCCGACGAATATCTAGGTTTTTAATTGGATCCGATTTCTGATCTATTAAATTAGAAACCAGATCCAATTTTTATAAGTAGCGTTCGGATCTGGATCCCTTTGATAACATCTATTAATTCGGAACTTAATTTAAAAATTATGTTTCATTCCGGACGTTTTTAGGATACTCTTAGTGGTCCCCGGAGGAACCGGACCTATTAACAGCCAGTATTATAAGCAATGTAAGTGAATAATATCATTTTATTCATAGCTTTGTGAGGATGAAGTCTAAAAGAAAAAGAAAGACTTTGACGATTTCAAATGGCACTATCTGAGTGGACCACATGATCAACTTTAGAAAAAACAGTTCCAGTTGACATTTGTCCGAGTGTCGACGTATCTACCTAATAGTAAGTCGACATCTCCTTCCACTTCAAAAGATGAAAGTTCCAACATTCCTTTTGGCTTCAGAGACCAATTTGACCCTTGCTAATTACTAAAATAACAAATTAATTAGTTACATTATTATACTCCAAAAACGTGCCTTATATTATTAACCACCAAAAAAACAACGGAATTTATAAATTTCATCCTCATTCTCTCTGTGTTTTTTGTTCTTCTCACACACAGCAAAATCTTCTTCTACTTCTTCAGTATTGTCACTCACTCACTCACTCTCTTAGGCATCAATCATGTTTAAAGCAGCAGCTCAAGAGGTAATGATAATCTTTCATAAACCACTTCTAAACTCATTCTTCATCTTGCTCTTCATTTTCCCCTCCATTATCTCTGCTTTATCATCTGACGGCGTAACTTTACTCTCTCTTTCTCAAAACTGGAATTCATTGTCATCTTCGTCTTCGTCCTTTAATTCTAATTGGCACTCTACAGATTCAACACCATGTAAATGGAATGGAATCAAATGTAACCGTAAACACCAAATAATCTCGCTTACATTAACTAGTTCTAATATTACTGGTCAATTAGGTCATGAAATTGGGAAATTAAGATCTATTGAAACCATTGATTTGAGTTATAATGATTTCTATGGTGGGATTCCAAGTGAATTAGGTAATTGTAGTGAACTTACTTATTTAGATCTATCTTTTAACAGTTTGAATGGAAATTTGCCTGATAGTTTGAAGAATTCGAGGAAGTTGTATTATTTGGCAGTTTATGATAATTTATTGAGTGGAGAAATACCAGAATCTTTGTTTATGATGTCAAATTTGGAATTTGTTCTTCTGTCGTCGAATCGATTCATAGGACCGCTCTCAAGCAATATAGGTAACATGACGAAGCTTAGTTCGCTGTGGTTGAATTCGAATAAATTGTCTGGGAGTGTACCTAACTCAATTGGTAATTGCACTAAATTGACTGAGATTTATTTGAAGGATAACAATTTGACTGGTATTTTGCCGAAAAGTTTGAGTAATCTTAAGCTTCTGAATGTGTTTGATGTGGGTTCTAACAGTCTAGAAGGCAGGATTTCGATAGGTTATGGTGGTAGTAATTGCAAGAAATTAAGCACATTGGATTTGTCGTCTAATCGTTTTGATGGTGAAATTCCTAATGAGTTGGGAAATTGTTCTAGTTTGCAAGTTTTTTCGGTGGCAGATAATAAATTAACTGGTGGAATCCCGTCATCGTTTGGTTTAATGACTGAACTGACTGAGCTTTACCTTTCTGAAAACCATTTATCTGGGAAAATACCAACTGAGATAGGAAAATGTAGGTCCTTGACAGTGTTTGAAGCTAGTTATAACCAGCTTGAAGGGGAAATTCCTAGGGAGTTGGGGCTTTGCAGCAAATTACAGACACTTTACTTGTATGTGAATAAGTTAACTGGGGAAATCCCGTTGAGTATTTGGAGGATTCAAACATTAGAGACTGTAATTGTCTATAGTAACAGCCTTTCTGGTGAATTACCTGTAGAGATGACTGAGCTTCTTCATTTGACAAATATATCTCTTTTTGATAATCATTTTTCCGGTGTCATACCAGAAAACTTGGGGATAAATAGTTCTTTGCTGGAACTTGATTTTTCAAACAATAGCTTCTCTGGTGAAATCCCCCCGAGTCTGTGCTTCGGAAGACAACTGCAGGTTCTGAATTTGGGACTGAATCAGCTGCATGGTAACATACCTTCTGATGTTGGTAGCTGTTCAACTTTGAACAGGTTGAATCTTAAACAAAATAATCTCACTGGACTCCTTCCTGATTTTGTAGAAAATTCAAACTTGTCTTTCATGAATGTTAGAGGAAATAGTTTGAGTGGAAAACTTCCTTCAAGTTTGGGTAATCTTATTAAGCTGCAAGTTTTAGACCTATCTGGTAACAATTTGCAAGGTTTGTTGCCTCAACAAATCTCGAAGTGTACCGAATTGTATTATCTTGATGTGGGTTTTAACAAATTGAGTGGTCCAGTACCATCTGGTTTAAGGAGCTTGGCACTATTATCTAACTTGAAACTTCATGAGAACCAGTTGAATGGAGAAATTCCTGATTTCTTTCCAGAGTTTGAACATCTTTTGGAGTTACAACTCGGTGGAAATTTGTTCGGAGGTTCCTTCCCTCGATCCTTTGGAAGGTTGCATGACTCGGTATATGCTTTGAATCTGAGTGGAAATATGCTTACAGGCCCAATTCCTGTAGAGTTGGGGAAGTTAAGCAAACTCCAAAAACTGGATGTATCTATCAACAATATGACAGGAAATTTGGAACCAACTGGTGAGCTTCTATCATTAATAGAATTGAATGTTTCGTATAATTCTTTCAGTGGTCAGATACCACAGGCACTGATGAAGTTCTTGAACTCTTCTCCGACTTCGTTCTTGGGAAATCCAGGCCTTTGCATTCCTTGTCCGTGGGGATCCGACGTAGCTTGTACTGAGAGTAACAACAGTTTGGGTATCTGTGGTGATCGATTAAGAAGCCACAGCAGTCTTAGCAAAGTAAAGATTGTAATCATTGCCATTAGCCTTTTATTTGTCATTATGGTTCTTGTTTTGGGTTGTGTGTTTCTTTCCAAAAGAAAACAAGAAACAAAGGAAGAAGTTTCTAATGAAGATGATCATTCTCCTCTAATAAGGAAAATTATGAAAGCTACAGAGAATTTGAATGAGAGATTTGTTATAGGAAGAGGAGCACATGGAATTGTTTATAAGGCATCCATTAGTGAGGAGAATCACTATGCAGTGAAGAAGCTTGATTTTGTAGGTCTGAAGGGGGCAAGTGCAAGTATGGTTAGAGAAATTCAAACTGTTGGACAAATCAGACACCGAAATTTAGTAAGGTTAGAAGAAATCTGCATGAGAAAGGATTATGGGCTTATCTTGTACAAGTACATGCAGAATGGTAGTCTTTATGATGTTCTGCATGAGATTAGCCCGGCTCCTAACATCGTGTGGGATGTTCGCTATAAGATAGCTCTAGGAACCGCTGAAGGATTGTCTTATCTTCACCAGGACTGTAATCCTGCTATTGTGCATCGAGATATCAAGCCTAATAACATACTTTTGGACTCAGAAATGGAAGCCCATATCTCTGACTTTGGCATTGCAAAACTCATGGATCAATCTTCCGCTTCCATTCAATCAATCTCGATTGCGGGTACCACCGGATACATTGCACCAGGTATTAACGTATTATTTTTCAAAATCTATCCAGTTAAACTGATATACCACCGATACTTCTGCTCTACATATAATATGGTGTCACATTAACTACTGAGACACATAAATTTTGTTATAGTTGAAATTTAAGTTTGGTGTTAGGAAAACATGGTTTGCAGTTGAGAAATGGTTATCTAAATAGAAAAATTTGATTGATAGATAAGTTTCTATTGAGGTTGCCATGTCAAGGAATGATCGATTCTCAACTCTACCTTTTCCTTCTTACCTAGGGAGGTCGACCGTGATATTGACCGATTCCTGCCATTTGTCTGTTTTTATATTTAATATGCTTCATGTTTTGAACTTCAAATATTCATTGATTTTGTACTATGTACATACAGAGAGTGCATATACAATGATAAGGAGACCAGAATCAGATGTTTACAGTTATGGAGTAGTTCTACTTGAATTAATATCTAGAAAGAAGGCTTTAGATGCTTCGTTTCCAGAAGGAATTGACATCGTGACGTGGGTGAACTCTACATGGAGTAGTCAGAAATCCATTGATAGCATTGTGGATTCGAGCCTTTTGGATGAAATTATGGTTTCCTCACTAACGGAAGAAGTGACCAAAGTACTTTTGTTGGCTTTACAATGTACACGAACTGACCCGAATGAGAGACCTACAATGAGGGAGGTAGTGAAGCAGCTAGAGGATGCAAATACCAGGTGGGAAACAAAATGAGAGAAGCTAGGGACGTCCATTGGTTATGAATCATTGAGTTCTAGTTGGAGGGGTGTGAGACAGACTTCAGTATAATATAGTGGCATCATTCATGAGCAGGTAGGTGCAAACTTACTTTTGTTTTGAGATGCTGATAAAGCTCTTCCTTACTTTTCTCTTTCTTTCTGGAGGTTTTTTAGTAGGTCCTCACTTTTCACCTTTGAATTTGACGAGCATGATCTTTGTGTAGGCGATTGTAATGCCAACTCTATGCTTCTTAAAGTTGACGAGGAAGCAAGCTACCCAGAGCCAGGTAAATAGATTTCAGAAAGTTTCTTTTCATTTTGTCGCAAAATACTTCGGATAACCAGAATGAAAGTTAAGTATTTGACACCAAAAATGATCTTCATTTCCGAGGACTACTAGCTAGTACGAATATCATTTCAATTCTCACTCAGATTGTCTATGCCAGCTGCACTTACCCCAAAACCAAATTAGGCCAAAGTCTTGCTCGGACTGGTGTTCATACTTGAACTTCTTTGCTCTCCATTTTGACCTCTTAATTAGAAAATGAGAAAATTCCATTATCACTACTATTTAGTAGTAGTATCTTAAACTGGACAAATGGGACGTTGGAGGGAACTGATTTAAAAAAGTAATGGACTATATTCTGTTTCAGGTTGGAATGCACCAACAGTATAGATAATAGATGTCTTTTCAAGTCTTTCGGCTTAACCTTGCCTGTTGTGGACACCTGGGGCTCAGCGATTTTGGATTCATGCTATGCTGAACCGTTTTTCATTGGTCTTCTTTTCCCACTTAGATCCTTTTTGCCGACCATTGTTTATAAAGTGGTCATTCTACACCATGAGGTTTGAATCATCAACTACATCCTACGGCAGCCACCTTAATCAGCAACAGTAACACTATGTGTGGACCAATCAAAGGTCATGTGAAAAGAAAGGCTTTCTCATTTTCGTCTGATGTTGGCAACGTTAGTAGTTCTCGTAGATTTGTCGGAGTAAGACATAGACCGTCAGGGAGATGGGTGGCTGAGATGCAAGACTCCTTACAGAAGGTTCGGCTATGGCTTGGTTCATTTGACACAGCAGACGATCCAGTGTGTGCCTATGATGCAGCCTATGCCTCCGTGGACCAAACGCTTGCACCAACTTGCCGATGTCAAACTCATCTACTGTCGCTCTTCCGTCGAAAGTAATACAGCTGCGCAGAAATATATGACACCATTCTCCTTTGAGGATGGTGTTACTACTAAAGCTACTGCAGGATGTGAAATGATTGGTGGTGAAGATCAGTTAGGTGGGCTGCTTGGTTTTGTGTACTTAACATTTTGTTGTTGATGGTAGAGTTTGGCAGATGAAATTGTCGGCCGGACAGTATTGAAGCTAGCAAGTCTACAGGTCTGAATTTGTTCGTCTTACGGCCGGTTTCAGGTACTGAAAGGAAAGGCTGCAGTCGAGGCAAAATTACTGGAAAGAAAGGCTGCTGTCCCAATAAGAATATTTGGTACTACTTGTTCAAGTCTGAGGTCCAGGGTCATGGTCAGCTGGCTGGTGATTATTGGTTCTTACGCATTAGAGATATTAACGTATAGTTTGTTAGTGTTATTAGCTAAATTTGTAATAACTTTTTGTCCTTTGAGAGTGTCTGGAGACCACAGATATTTTTCTGTAAAAACATAGCATCAATAAAGAATTTAGAGCAACAATGCAAGTGACGAGAATGAGCTACATGAGTGCTGAAAACATTATTGCATCTTTAACCCCCCAAATTCACCATATTATTTTTCTCAACTATAACTATGGAAGAGCTAGGTGAGAAATCTATGATAGTCTTTGTAGTAACTTCAGGCTCAGCAAATTTGTTGTTGAAAACATTATTGCATCTTTCCTTCCACAAAAAACGAGCAACAGTAGCCATTTTTTATATGCTCAGCATCTTTGTTGTCCTGATTAATCCATGAGAGGATCCAATCTTTGAGAGAATCCTGATTTGCAGAATTGTAACCTTAACCAACGACTCTGAACCATATGACTGGCGAAAGGACATTCCAAAACGATATGTTTTGCCGTCTCTGTATGATGTTTACATCTGTCACAGTTTTCATGGTGCAGGTGCTTACCAATTCTTTCCTTGGAAGATAGAATGTCTCTAGAACACTTCCACAAAAACAGTTTGATTCTGGGAATTAGATCCAGAGACCAAATTTGTTTCCAAAGGTTATTAGAAGTAACCTGCCTATTAGCAGTCTCATGAAACTTAAGATTATAAAGAGTCTGGTATGATGACTTGACAGTGAAACAACCATTTCAGTTTCTAGTCCACACCAACTTATCATCAGAATCAATAAGATCAGAGACAAAAATGAAACCAGAAGGAGAAGAAGCAGTTGCCGCTGGAACTGGTGGATTTTCTAACCCTTGTACAGTTGTACCCACTTATCTTGCCAGATTAGAATTTTTTACCATTTCCCAAAGACCAGCAGCTAAATTTCTTAATGAAATCAAATTCACTGTTAACACTTTTCCAGTTCCATGTAATATCCTTCTTACCTGCAGCATATAGAGGAGAAAAATTCTTGAAGTACTTAGCTTTTAAAGAAGAGAACCAGAGATTGTTGTTGGCAGTACATACCCTCCAAGCTAATTTTGCAAGTAAGGCATGAGTAAAACAACTAAGATGCCTGAAGTTAAGACCACCAGAAGAAGTATCTTTGCATAGACTAGACCAAGAAGTCATGAACGATACTTGGAATTTCAACAGGAACAATATGAAAATACTACAAGGGAGGTGTGGTTACAAGCAATTGCATGAAACACCCAAATAATCTCAAATCAAACAGCAGAGTAACCTATTACTGTTTTGAAACCGAAAAATCTCTGCATTTTAAAAAGAATTTGGAATGATATGACAAGTACTTAGTGCTCAGACAACCACTATCTATTGATACCCATAGATTGAAAATACCATCTAACAACTAAAGAGTAACTGACTGGTAGAACTTTGTGCTGGACTAAAAATATTTATCTGCTGTCTGATACAGCGATTCTTAACAACAACAAGACACTAAGAACTTGCAGAAACTCGAGAAGAGATAAGAAACCAAGGGTTTTAGGTAGCAACTGCAGGTGAGTCAATACAGAAAGCACAAGTATCATTTTCATGTCTATGTCGGCCCTTTAACTGGGTATGCTTATTCCTAAACCCCAGTTTAAGATGTGCCTCGCCCCTTTTATTGGGTAACCCTCGCCTTCACAAATTCTGCCACCAATGCCGTTTCTTAGCGGTAACTTTTTTCTTGCCTGTTAGTGCTCTTTCTAACTGTCTGCTGCCAGATGACGATGGCTTAGATTTCTTCGAACCACAAAAGTGACTAGTTAATCCTTTTACAAGTTTTCGGAAATGTCCTTGTTGGTGGCTTGCCTTGTCCTTAACTTTTGCTCTTCTTCTCGTTTGTATAGGCATGTGTTTCCCTTTGCTTTCGCAGTGGAATTTACCGTTACCCACAGGTTTCTGAACAGAAAGATGATGATCCCGTGCATTCATATCCTCCTCGAGGATGACGATGCATCTGCATCCTCATGGTGATCACGATAGAACATGCCTGCAAGCTTGGTAGTTAATCTTCTAACATGTCCCATCTTTTCCTGTGGTGGATCAGCCTTGGAAAATCGACTCCTCCTACTAACTGGGTATTCCTCCTCTGAGGAACTATCATATGAAGTGGAACTCCAGTGGGTTTGCGAAGATCTACTCCGAGATATGGACCTATCAATGCGATGGCGATCCAACTGCATAGCACGTCGTGGAGGTGAGTCCAACTCTTCGCTACTACTAGATGATGCGCTGTAGTCTGTAGTTCGAGTTAGAAAATCTGTTGAGGATGCTGAATATAATGACGACGACGCCATAGATCTTCTACCCGCTTCGTTGTAGATGAGGAGATCTACTTGGAGTCTGTAGATGAGGAGATCTACTTGGAGATCTACTTCGTTGTAGTCTGCAGTCTGTAGTACTAGATACACTGGAGTTTGTACTTGGAGTTGTAGATGAGGAGGCTGCAGATGTTGACGAAGATCCAGTAGATCTTCTTCGTTTTCGCGGGAAATTCTGGTGCGCCCGCTGATCATTGGATTGCGGCTGTTTGCAATCCTATCCTGATTGGGTCTAGCCTTCACTCCGCTCGGCTCAAATGTCATCAATGTTGGCTGCATGACATCCTGAGTTGGACGATACTTTTGTTCTCTTTGTCGACAAGGGATCATTTCTGTGGAACCACCAAATCCAACCTTCCCAGACAGCAAAGGGGAACTAGTTGTTCTCTGCCGAGTCTGATTCCTCCTCCTAATGGCCCGACTCAGTATTTCATCCCTGTCCTGGTATAAAACTTGATTACCCCTTGGATTACCAGCTTTTAACCTTGGAATGACATCTAGTTCGGTTATCATCTCCGCTGCTACTGTCTTAAACTTTTTCCTTTTCCCACACTTAGTACACACTTTATTCTCCATCTGTCCATCTTGGTGTGTTCCAAAATTCGGTGGGGAAGCCGCAACTGTCTGTTTTAAATCAGAAATTTTCATGTAATCCATTCACCATAAAAATTTGAACTAAATTTTCTATATAAGAAATCAAAAGCTACTCATCTAAAAGTTTGTTCTTGAAAATTTTTCTACTGGTGTTTAAAAAGGATCAACCATTATGAATACACCATGAACTAATTGATTTCATCAGCTCTAAATGATTATTGCCGAAAACAAGATCATCCAAATAATAAAGAAAAAAACCTGATGAGATTTTTGAATGTACGTACCTTCATGTGAGACTGAACCATTTGTATTTGAGCAGCAGCATTGTCTAATAACTAATCACCAAAAGAAAATACAAACAAAAACAAAATTAGGGTTTTGAAAAGGAATAAATCAAAATTCAAAATTAGAGTAATTAAGAAATGACAATGTTGAAGCTGCTGGCTTTTTCACGGTGATCGTTCTCCAGTTTGATCTTCACCCAAAGACCCACTGTCGATTCCAGTTTCTAGGACTAAATAGCAAGAAGCTTTTCATCTGTGAACATAAACGCATCCCATGAATCACTGTTCATAATGCAGTTGTTAGGCTATCTAGAGCTGATGTTCCATTCTAATCACCTGTCTTCATGCTTGTTATCATAACTAGGATATATAGTCAACTAGATGGCATGAGAGATGTCAAAAGCATGTAGGCAGGAGCTGCAATTAGTCATGCCGTGCGGTAGTCTTGGAGTACTTAATTGTTGTCATCACCGAGACTCCATGAACTGACATGACATATTTATTATCATTTAATCGGCATCGTGAGGTGGGTTTCCTCATTAACCGAAGAAGTGACCAAAGTACTCTTGTTGGCTTTACAATGTACACGAACTGACCCGAATGAGAGTCCTACAATGAGGGAGGTAGTGAAGCAGATAGAAGATACGAATACCAGGTGGGAAACAAAATGAGACAAGCTATGGACGTCCATTGTTTTACAAGAAATAAAATTTTGTTTTATAAGAAAACTTAAACAATACATAGCCTAACTTATCATATATGTGAATACCAAATCCTATGTCTACTCAAAATTATTTTTGTAAATTTTTGTTTAGAATATTAATTCCAAAAATATTTTCTTAAGAGTTTTATTTATGAGAATTTTTTTTTTCGTTTTTAATTGTTTTACAAGAAACAAAACCTTGTTTTATAAGAAAACTTAAACAAGACATGGCCCAACCCATGCCATATGTGTGAATACCATGCACCAAGTCCTATGTCTACTCAAAATTATTTTTGAAAGTTTTTCTTTTAGGAAATTAATTCCAAAAATATTTTCTTTAAAAGTTTATTTATTGGAAAATTTCTTTTTCGTTTTTAATTGTTTTACAAGAAACAAAACTTTGTTTTATAAGAAAACTTAAACCTAACTTGATTTGCAAGTAACTTTCTCCTATAAATACAGCTTGAAAATCTGTTTTCAAATCATCTCAGAAGCGGCTACTATCATGTCTTCTTTTCATCATCTTCTCGCTTTGTTTTGCGCTTTTGAGTGTTTACTTCCCTTCCTTCCCTGTTGCTAAGTTCAAGAATTGATAGTTTGTATTGTGCTAATACAAGCTATACCGGGCAGTCTTATCATGGACACATCTTCGTATTTTGGGATTTAACATTACTCTTCTCGAATATACCCACGGACATTATGTGTTAAGGACAACTTGTTGAACCTGTGATTCTGTCCTCGTAGTTGTCCGTGGTAGAGTTGTTTTCAAAAATGAGAAATAATACATAGTCCTAATAAGAGTAGTTGTTGACCTTTTGAAGAAGATAAACAAACAGTAGAAATTAAGCTTTTGGGCCTGCTATTTACATTTTGTCACATAATTCACTGGTGTATTTTTTTATTATGTGTGTTTAGGATTTCACTATTCGTTGTTTCTTCTAGAAGTGTGAAGAAAAAAAAACACAAAACATGCGAATTTTTTTGATTGCGATGATATTAACCTAACAGTAATATTCGAGGCAAACAAGTCCACGCTTAAAAAGTTAGGAATTTAAATAAATGGTCAGCTATTTTTATTTATTTTTTTGAAACGTGACTTTAAATTGGCTGTGAATTATGTGTCAAATAATTTACCGAGAAATCTCGAAATTTATTTTGGTTGGGTACATCACTTTGATAATATAGATAGATGTAGTGAGAACACAAAATCTAGATTACATAGTTTATCATATACTTGTGATGAATAGTGACCATTGAAAATGAGTACAAAGCTAAAGATAACTTGCACGATTGAAGACCATGAATCCCAAGTCAAAATCAACACCTTCGACGGTAACAGTTCTTTATATATTATTCTGATACATCTAACGTTGTTGTTTATTGTTGCAAGATTTTAATATATAGTGACATCATATAAGCAGTGGGTGAATTTTATTGCCGGCGTATGTTCTGGAGAGTTGTTTTCAAATCTCTTGGTTCCGATATTACGAAGTTTTTGTTAAATTCTGCGGGCATCCAAC
The DNA here is from genome assembly GCA_023531435.1 of Papaver californicum. NCBI lineage: Eukaryota > Viridiplantae > Streptophyta > Magnoliopsida > Ranunculales > Papaveraceae > Papaver > Papaver californicum. Next base: position 5,571,976 of record JAJJMC010012549.1, read on the forward strand.
TCAAAACCAATTGACAATGAGTGGCGTGGCCGTGGGACTATTATCCTCCACACGCCCCCTCACGTGTAGGGTACTCTCTGTGGGCCTCTAACACGTGGACCATTGTATGTACGGGTAGCCGTTGGGCTTACTCTCGTACGGGTCTGGCTCTGATACCATGTTAAATTCAGCGGGCATCCAACTCAAAACCAATTGACAATGAGTGGAGTGTTCCTTTCGTATTATATTTTAAGTTTATTATGGAGATATTAGCAATGTGGGACTATTATCCTCCACATTTATGCTTCTTAAAGTTTTCGAGGAAGCAAGCTACCCAGAGCCAGGTAAATAGATTTCAGAAAGTTTTTTTTCATTTTGTCGCAAAATTCTTTGGATAACCAAAATCAAAGTTAAATATCTGACACCAAAAATGATCTTCATTTCCAATGACTACTAGGTAGTACGCATATCATTCCAAGTCTCGCTCAGATAAGCTATGCTAGCTGCATTTAATTCAAAAATGAGAAATTCCATTAAAAGTACTAAATAGTATTAGTATCTTAAACTGGACAAATGGGACGTTGGAGGCAACTGATTTAAAAAGGTAATGAACTACATATTCTGTTTCAGGTTGGATTGCACCAACAGTATAGATAATAGATGTCTTCTTTTCAAGTCTTTTGACTCAACATTACCTGTAATGGACACCTGTGGCTCGGCGATTTATAATTTTCTTGGCCTGCAATAGCAAGGTTGCATTTATTATTATTGCATACATAGATTTTGAATCATGCTATGTTGAACCGTTTTCATTGGTCTTACTGGTAGTGCTGGCGATGGTGCTGCAACTCATGATCTTGAGGACCTTGATCCTTTGATGCACGACAATGAAAATTTCATCCATGCCGAGCCTGGTCGTCATGGAGCAGGTACTTGGTTGTCGACTACTGCTGAAACAGTAGCAACTTCACATGATGTCATTTCACTGCAATTGCCATATGGTGCTAATATTGGACGAGGCCTAGGACATTATGGTACTTGGTCACCCTTTGAGGTGCCTTATCATTGCCGTCATCTTCCCGAGGAGTACATGGCACAATTTGATGACAAGGAAACAATGGGGATGCTTGGAATGCCATTCAAAATGAAGTATCATCTTCGCTAAGCTAAAGTTGTTTCCATTTAAAATGAAGGTCATCACTGATGAATGATGATTTCAAAATGTGCCATTTAAAATGAAAATGTAATACTGGTTCTCAAGCATTAGAGATATTAACTAGTAGTTCGTTAGTGTAATTAGCTAAATTTGTAATAAGTGTTTGACCTTTGAGAGTGTCTGGATACACTGATGTTTTCTGTAACAACATAGCATCAATAAAAATTTGAGAGCAACAATGCAAGTGACGAGAATGAGCTACATGAGTGCTGCTAACCACTACACCGTAATATTTGCCATATATACTCTTGAACTCTTGTGTACATTCTTATTATTTGGCTTCCACTTTGCATTTCTGTGGCAAGTTAACCGTGAATTATTTTAGGCAAATGATACTCGGAATTTCAACAGGAACAAAGCAAAATATGAAAATGCGACAATGGAGGTGTGGTTACATGCAATTGCATGAAGCACCCAAATAATCTCAAATCAAACAGCAGGATAACCTATTATTGTTTTGAAACGGAAAATTTTCTGCGAAATGCTCTGTAGTAATTTAAAAGAGTTGAAAAACACATTTGAGGTTTGGTTCTTCTAAAATGGAAAGGATCCAATTTTAGAAGCTCTAATTTCACACAAGGAGAGTAGATAACAGGCACACTTCTAGGCATAAAAGCATAACAGGGAATGCTACTTCCATGTTGCAAACGGCCCAGAAATCTGAAATTTGGACAGAGAATTTGGAATGACATGACAAGTACACTCAGACAACCACTATGGCAATTGATACCCACAGATTGAAGATATCATCTTAACATTTAAAGAGTACCTAACTGGTAGAACTTGGTGCTGGACTAAACTGCAAGACACTAAGAACTTGCAAAACCTCGAGAAGAGATGAGAAACCAAGGGTTTTAGGTAGAAACTGCAGGTGAGTCAAGTATCATTTTCATTCTTTTGGAGTATATTTTAATGTTGAGCATACAAAAATATACATCAACTAATTGACATATTTTAGGTGCAGTCATTTACTTATAAAAAATATTCTAAATATTATTTTTTATGTCTATGTCGGCCCCTTAACTGGGTATGCTTATTCCTAAACCCCAGTTTAAGATATGACTCGCCCTTTTATTGGGTAACCCTCGCCTTCGCAAATTCTGCCACCAATGCCGTTTCTTAGCAGTAACTTTTTTCTTGCCTGTTAGTGCTCTTTCTAACTGTCTGCTGCCAGATGACAATGGCTTAGATTTCTTCGAACCACAAAAGTGACTAGTTAATCCTTTTACAAGTTTTCGGAAATGTCCTTGTTGGTGGCTTGCCTTGTCCTTAACTTTTGCTCTTCTTCTCGTTTGTATAGGCATGTGTTTCCCTTTGCTTTCGCAGTGGAATTTACCATTACCCACAGGTTTCTGAACAGAAAGATGATGATCCCGTGCATTCATATCCTCCTCGGATGACGATGCATCTGCATCCTCATGGTGATCACGACGGAACATGCCTGCAAGCTTGGTAGTTAATCTTCTAACATGTCCCATCTTTTCCTGTGGTGGATCAGCCTTGGAAATCGACTCCTCCTACTAACTGGGTATTCCTCCTCTGAGGAACTATCATATGAAGTGGAACTCCAGTGGGTTTGCGAAGATCTACTCCGAGAAATGGACCTATAAATACGATGACGATCCAACTGCATAGCACGTCGTGGAGGTGAGTCCAACTCTTCGCTACAACTAGATGATGCGCTGTAGTCTGTAGTTCGAGTTAGAAAGTCAGTTGAGGATGCTGAATATAATGACGACGACGCCATAGATCTTCTACCGCTTCGTTGGTACTTTCTGTGGCCCCCAGTACTAGACACACTGGAGTTTGTACTTGAAGTTGTAGATGAGGAGGCTATAGATGTTGACCGAGATCCCCTAGATCTTCTTCTGTTTCGCGGGAAATTCTGGTGCGCTCCGCTGATCATTGGATTGCGGCTGTTTGCAATCCTATCGTTATTGGGTCTAGCCTTCACTCCGCTCGGCTCAAATGTCATCAATGTTGGCTGCATGACACCCTGAGTTGGCCGATACTTTTGTTCTCTTTGTCGACAAGGGATCATTTCCGTGGAACCACCAGATCCAACCTTCCCAGACAGCAAAGGGGAACTAGTTGTTCTCTGCGGAGCTTGATTCCTCCTCCTAATGGCCTGACTCAGTATTTCATCCCTGTCCTGGGATAAAACTTGAAATCCCCCTGGATTACCACCTTTTAACCTTCGAATGACATCTAGTTCGGTGACCATCTCCGTTGCTACTGTCTTAAACTTTTTCATTTTCCCACACTTATGACACACTTTATTTTCCATCTTTCCATCTTGTTGGGTTCCAAAATTCGGCGAGGAAGCATTTGTTCGTTCTGCAACTGTCTGTTTTAAATCAGCCATTTTCATGTAATCCATTCACCATAAAAAAACTTGAACCAAATTTTCTATGCAAGAAATCTAAGGGGTCAGGCTAATTTAACAATTTACTCATCTAAATGTCTGTTCTTGAAAAATCTCTATGGGTGTTCAAAAAGGATCAACCATTATGTACACACCATAAACTAATTCATTTCATCAGTTCTAAATGACTATTGCCAAAAACAAGATCATCCAAATAATAAAGAAAAAACCTAATGAGATTCATGAATGTACATACCTTCATGTGAGACTGAACCATTTCAACACAGCTCTTTCATCATCATCTAATATCTAATCACCAAAAGAAAATACAAAATTAGGGTTTTGAAAAGGAATAAATCAAAATTCAAAATTAGAATTATACTTACATTCTGTTGAAGTTGCTGTAGCTTTTGTAGGGTGCTTATACCTTCTAACAATGATGTAACACTTTCGATTTTATCCATCTTAAATTCTTCACGGTTCTGCATTCTGAAATTTTACGAGGATAAACAGAAAAATACCTAATAATCCTAATAGCCTAATAATATAAAACACTGATGCAAAATTGTTATATAGATGGATGTGAATGTGTTGAGTTCTGAAACATCACAATGTTAGATGAAACATCACAATGTTTGATAACACTATGATGTTTCATCAAACATCGCAATGTTTCAAGAAAAGAAATAACTGGATCATCTCCACTGTGATGCAAAAATCTACTCAAAATCTAGATTGTTGAATTCGGATGTATTTGATTCTAAATTTAAGATGTAAATCTTCAACTGCACATTGTGTGTAAGGTAATTAGTTTCAGTTTTCAGATGTCGATACTGTTATGGTGTATGATAATAATTGGGTCGATACTGTTAAAGAAGAACTTCATCGTCTAATTTTTTTTCCTCTGCTTTCTTTCTTCTCTCTTCTGTAAAATTTTCTCTAAATTTCTCCGCCCCTGTAAACCTAACGCAGGGCAAAGGCTTGGGTTTCTGATTACTACTAGGCTAGCTAGTACGAATATCATTTCAAGTCTGACTCAGATTAATTAGCTACACCAGGGCTGACCAGGCTGCTTACCCCAAAACCAAACTAGGCCAAAATCTTGGTCGGTGTCTATGGCATTTTATTTGGTATTTCGACTTTTCCTTCTCCATTTTGACCCAAAGAGCCACTATTAATTCCAATTGCTAGAACTAAATAGGAAGAAGCTTTTCGTATGTGAATCACTGGTCATAACACAGTTGTTAGGCTTATGTAGAGTAGATGTTCCATTCTAATCACCTGTCTTCTTGACCTCTACTCCTTGTTATGTATCGTAACTTGCTCGAGTAGAACCACAGTATCTTACTAGGATATATAGTCAACTAGATGGCATGTAGGCAGGAGCTGAAGTTGGCAAATTTATTCCTGAATCCTACAATTCCTACAATTCCTACCAATGCTTCTTAAATTCCTTCTGGATCTAATTATCAGTCAATTCATGAATAACACAAACTCTAGTCTGAGGTAAATGGGACGCCAAAGTCATTCATTGACTCTTTTTCCTTTTTCCGGTCATTCACTCACAGATAACTATACACATAAAGCGTTCTTGCTCTTGTGTTCGATGCATCACCAGGGACATACACCTCCACTAGAGTACTTTAAGTGCTGTCATTACCGTGACTCCAGGAACTGACATGACATATTATTCTGGGGGTGGTAGGGCTGGTGCGAACTGCTATTTATATGTGTGTGGCCGTGAAACAAGCACAGTATCTGTTCCATGCTTTATGACTGCTAACCATCAACAGCCAATATCCCCTCCAGGCGCTCCATATCTAGACGTGGCAAATTAGAAACGAAGCGGAGAATGTTTATGACAAAAGATTCCACCTTTTCTTTCCCCATTTTCGTGACTGTTCAATAATTTTTCTGCTTCAAAGTAAAATAAAATATTTGTTCTTGTTAAATGGTTACATTAAAATGGTTTTATTAGGAATATATATTGGGGGACAGATTTTCTATAGTGGAACATGTATTCACCACCTCTTAATTTTATTTTATTTTTGTTTGCTGGGAGCCGAAAATAAATCAAATGGACTGATGAGGAAATCTGTATTTCATGTCTGCTTTTTATATTGGAAGGCGTCTGCTGAATCATTCATTATATACTGCTGCTAAGAAAAACTAGTCTGACCAAGGAAATGAGAACTTTGGTCAAAATGTGTTACCTTTTTTCAGTAAAAGAGGATACCAACATAAGTTTTTTTTTTTTTTTTTTTTGTAACCCCAACATAGCGCACAGGGAGATTTAGAGAATGTATTTGTCATTGAGCTGAAAATTAACTTCATCACCTATGGCCAGAAACCCACAGTTCCCTCCGTAATCGAGGCTAGTCATGAGATTTCAATGCTCCAAAGGAAAGTGTACAAAATGATGCCCTACACATGTATTGGTGGACTAAATTATGGAGTATGAAAATTTACCTCTTGGAAAAAGAATAATGCAATTTAACAATAATGCTTTTCCTTATTGCAGGCTTTGTAATGATAGTAAGTTAGAAGATGAATATCATCTGTTTCTTGACTGTCAATTTTCTAAAGTCTGATTTGCTTTTTCACATTGATATTAAAGTTTTGGTTGCATGACTGCGTGAATGATAATATGATTCAATATGATATTAATAAGATTTCTTTCATTCTTTTGGTCCATTTGAAAATACAAAAATAATGTTATTTTTAATCATGTTAAACCAGATCCGTCCATTTGGAGCAACCATATAATTATTGGACTAAAAGAGGATCAAATTTAAATTTGGTCTTTGGTCGTCAAAATCCAAGCGTAGTGGGGCGAGCATAAATGAGTTATGGTTCGGATTTTTTACTGTTAAGGATCAAAAATGATCCCAGAACTGGACCAAATCCAAATATAGTGGAGCGTTCACCTAGACCTGTGCTCTTTGCCAGGCGTTATGCTGGCTCTCCGTCTGATGATAGGCGTTTATCTAGACGTGCGTCTCGGACGTTAACTAAAACTCCGCCCCATCAGATGTTCATCCAGGAGGACGCCGGGTAACGCCAGACGTACGCCTGAAATCAAACGTAAGGCTAGAATAACGCATGTATTGGGCGTTCGGCTAACACAACTCCTGTGTTAGGCGTGCTCCTAACACAACGCCTGTATTAGTTGTGCTCCTACAACAACGCCTAAATATATGTTTGAAGTTTGGAGGCTAAATTTGTGTTTGAAGTTTGGAGGGAAAATTTGTGTTTGAAAAAACTTAAGCGTAAACTTGAGTGACGCTTGGTACAGATAAAAGTGACTAAGTCTAAAAAGAAACTTAAATTTGGGTTTAACTAGGGCTCCACTTGTTTCATATATAGTTGTTTCATTTCCCTCCAATGTCGACTTTCAAATTCAATGAAATGGTATTGAGAACAATTACATATGATGATGTTCACTTCCTTTAAAAGGTTGATGGGGCGTTCAACTAGGGCTCCGCCTGGTGAAACGTGCGTATGGCTAGGAAATCACCTGATTCTTCAAGCAGATATCTAAGTGTGCGTCCGTCTCAGCCGAAACACGTACCAGCTGTATGTGTAGAAAAATGACGGGCGTTTGGCTATGATTCCTCCCCTTCAGGTGTTCGGCTAAAAGAGTGCATGTCTCTGGGGGCGTGCATCTAGGGGTGCGTCTATCATCAGGTGTTCTTTTGGGTTACGCCTCCCATCGAGCGTTCATCAAATGTCCGTCCCATCCAAACGTATTCATGGACAACCGCCCGTTTCAACAGACGTATATCTAGTTGTGCGCCCAACTCCACGCGCTAGCTTAGACAACTGTCCGATCAAATTTCACTCATGTATCGCGGCGTTTCAGGCAGATCAAAGAATAAAAATTTTACTTTTTGATCGTTTAGTATACTCGTATACCTGTGGTCGCTCTTACTAACCATTTATGTAAAAGAAGGGCTGCCAACCCCTTAAATGCGGAAGTAAAAGCATTTCTAACTGCTCTCGTATAGATCAAATACTTCAAAATCAACTCCAGCTACTTTTTGAATGACCGTAAAAATTTGGTTGATGCGGTTAATGGAAAAGGATCAACTCAACTTAGTTGGAGAGGTCTTAACAATGTTAGGAAATGCCAAATCCCATTTAGATCTTTTAGTAATGTTTGCTTTCAGTTTAGGTATAGAAAGTTGTTGTTTTCTTTAGATAAATTAGTAAAAAAAGATAGATTTTTGAGTGTTAAAAGTTTCTCCACTGAATCTCTCATGGTGAAACTATAACAACTATTTTTGGAAAACTGGATAGGAATTTATTTCGTATTTTTAAATGTGTAATCTCAGCTTCTTGTTAATAAAATCGGCAATTATCAAAAAAAAAAAAAAAATCAATTATAAAAAATAAATAATTGTGGTTAGATGTGTCCTTTGGCATAGTACGTCGTCCCTTGGATAAAGATGAGATGACGTTATAGAGCGTCTATTCTTAGTATACCATCCCGCACAACTTTGTGGGTGGACAATGAATGTGTTTATTGGCCGAAAGGGCCCTCAGTGCTGAACTAGTTTGTTTGGTTATTTCTCTAAGCCCTCTTTATATTTTTGGCTTTTTCTGTTGTGTTTCTTGTTGTAAAATGATTAGTGATATCAGTACGGCATTACTTTGTTAGTTACTGATGATATATGTATATGGGATAGTGGTGGCAGGCAATGCAACAAAAAAACTAAAGTCATGGCCTCACCACATGCAATCAGCAATCTACTACCCTACTTGATTTAACCACTTTCTTATCCATGTCGATCTTTTTATCACCTTTGGCTTTGTGTCAAGCTAAAGCTGTAACGTCGTTGTTGTTGTTGAGCCATTTTAGCTGTAGACAATCCTTGGACATGTAATCACTATTACTTACCAGCTAGTATTCTGATTTTGATTTTTACTTTTTTTTTTGGTTAGAAAAGATAACACGGTGTTTGGCAAGCTCTAGCATGGGCAAATCTATAAAACTAGAAGCAAAAGAAAATCTAAAAACATATATCTATATTTTTAATTTAAATATTATTCTAAATATATCTATAAACCAACTTTTAACTTTTTAACTAAATTAGGTTGAAAAGTTATTTATTATATGTTTTTAAGTGTCAAAGTGGCATAGCAATGATAAAACATAAGTGCCATTCTCAAAATAAAAATGAACAATAATCACGTTAGCCAAACACAACATCTACAGAAAATTAATAATAAACAAAACCGTAGTAAGTTTTGATACGGTTATATTAACACTATCTGATATATTTTGAGATTTTTGTGACATGATTTTATTTTTATGTGGCCTTATAGATAAAGAATATTTCGAGTATGCGGTTGATTATTGTTTGCACTATTATGCCACTATTTTAAGTTTGTTTCACAACATTTCTCTGCTTTTTCAATGATTATTCCTAGGACTAATAATATATACTTCCACGACAGCTTTCCTATGAGTATTCCATTACAAATTATGGTGTTAATGACATTGGATTTGAAGCCATGACATTAGCCTTGCAACTTCTTCTAAGAATATCATTTTATGTATAATCAAAATCAAAAACCATTTATGTAAGGTGTCATGGCCCCATTGCTTTTCTTCTTTTTTTTTCTGTCTAATAACACAATAATCCCTTTATTTATTTTTTTGTTAAGTGCGTTTCCCCTGTAGTCTTAGATATCAAAGTTCAAGATAAGTATCACAAAATTGAATAAACAAATAGAAAGAAATCCCGTAAAACGAAATTAAAGGATGAAAACATTACATCACAAACCACAAATAGATTACTTTTCCTTTCTCTTATTATTTTTCTTCTTTTTGTTGATAGCAAAACACTAATAATATTTTACAATATCCTAAAGACATATAATATCTTAATAATGTTAAAGCATCACATTATGATTAGAATCAGAGCATTCCCAAAAATGCAAGTTATAATGGCCGGACTCATTTTGTCATTGGGGTCTATCCACAGCGTAGAACTGTTGTAGTGATACTTTTTTCATGTAGCCAGTGGAGTCATTCAACAACAGTGATTATCCGACGTTAATTGGGTGTTTTGGACACTAAACGAGTAGTAGTTTTTCGGTTAAATAAAAACATTAAAAATTAGTATAGATATACAATTTTAAAATGATTTTTAAAAACAAAAAAATTAACTTTTTATGTTACAAAATATCATTATTTTATTTCTGTTTTTAATATACTAACATCCTATAAACCAATAAATTAAAAGCTAGTTTCAGAAACCAAATTTTAAAATAACTTTTAGGATTAAAAAAAGACTTCTGAAACCTACCTCTCCTCTAGTCGTCAAACAATCTCTAACTTCTATTCAAGAGGTTGTCCATCATGGAATTGCTCTATACTACAAGTCACTTAATTACAAGGTTATTTTGAACATTTAAACCAAGTAAACAATAATCTTACACTATATCATAACTTATATTGCACTGACCACTTTTTCGAAAGTGTCGCGACTCGCGAGACTCACCTTTGTCGAGCTTGTATTATTAGAACTTATTACGATCTAGTTTGCATTCAATCATCTAGTAATTCCCTCCACACAAACTAAAACTTTGAATCTAAATTTTTGCACACTCTTTCAAAGAGTATCAACTTGCATTTGTAGTAATTGGTTAGTTAGGCATACAATTGATCATTTATGTGTCGTTTAATCTCGTGTTTTTCGTGTAATAAATAACATAGATCTATTTTTTACATTGATACTAGAGGTAGAGGGTGCTTAGATAGCAAAATTGATTTTTTGATTTTTGAATGTAAAAAAGTTTATTCTTTTTGTGAAGCAAAAAAGACTTTACGTCTAACTTCTAAAAGTACTATAGTCGTGATTGTTAAACAAGCTTTATGCAGAGTTTGGTATTGTTTTTTTTTTTGTATATTAATTAAATCCTTATATCTAGATAAATATTTTTATCAACAAATAAATATATCCTTCACCTTCTAGAAGGTAGGTTTCCGAAATATCATATTACTAATTTACCCTTGTATAAATATCATATCTTTGACCTATGCCATGATGCTCATGGGCAGCTTTTTATAACCATTACGTATCATTAATATTCAGAAGCAGTTTCGTTCTTCTCTCTATTGGTGTTTTCTCTCTCACCTCTATGGAAAAAAATCTGAAACTGAAAAATAAACCGAAACAAAACTGTAGAAATCGATCAATTAAAGTTGAAAGAAGATCAAAACAACCGAAAGAACCAGAAACGAGATTATTCTAAGTTTAAAGCAGATCGAAATCAAACAGAAAATAGGTTTTCTAAAATCGATTTACTGCGTTGTTGATTAAATTTGAAGATTCACAGCAAGATTGAAAAGGTAAAACAATATTTTCCTACTCAATTTACTGTAATCTTCTTACTCGATTTACTAAATTTTTTTAAACAATTTTAATTTTTGATTTCTTACTGATTGGTTTTGAAATCAGTTTTCATTTCTTAAAAATTGATGCATGTTATTTTTTGGATTAGTTTGTTTGTCGAAATGATTTAGTATAACTAATATATATTTCGAAATGAATATGTTTAAACTTTCTACTGCTTTTGTTTGATTCATTTTTTTTTTTTGAAATTTGTTTTTTAATCTTGTTACTGAAACTGAAATTGATTAGATGCTGAATGTTCTTCACTATTAAGGGGATACCGATGCATGTTGATTCTAGAACTAATATAGTACAGGTGATTGTTTATTTTGCTTAGATTTCATACTATTTTTGTTATAATTTAAGTTATCAACCTGAATCTTAAATCTGGTGTTATAATTTTGCTTAACATTCAATGGATAAATCTGGTCTCAACAGTGGTTGTTGAAACTAATAACTTGGATCAACAATAGAAGTTGACACTACTGAAATCCAAGTTGGACACAGATTATGGTGTCAATAATCAAAGTTGACATCATACAAAACGGATTCCAGGGGCATATTTGGTGTCAACTACTGTTGTTGATACCAAAGCCTATTGTGGGTAGTGAACATGTATTTTATAAATGAAGATTACATGCACTATATAATTATGAATGTTAACTATTTTGTTGTTGTTTGAAAGCAGAATGAGAAAAATGAGGAGATCAGCAAGGAAAAGGAAGAATATTCAAGAAGATGAATCACAAGAAGTTAACATAGTTAAAGAACTAAAACGAAAGGCGCAGAAGAAGGTGAGGAATCCCAAGAAGTTAACAAAGTTAAAGGAAAAGGAAAGAAGAAAGTTCAAGAAGAAGAAAAAAAAAATAAGAAAAAGGAAAAGGAAAAGAAGAAGAAGAAGAATAAACAGAAGAAAAATGAGAAGAATAGGAGGAGGAATCGCAGCCAGTTCTAAAAGGTAAAAATAATAGATTTGAATATGTATTTAAGTTCATTTCAAAAAGAAACTAAATAAAACGATTGATTTGTATGTATGCAGGTAAATCGAGGGTGAAAGATTCTAAGTACAAAGCTGGTTTGATTCCAATGATTGAAATGGGAAGCTTTTTATACAATTTGCTTGAAGTAGAGGATGCTTCAACTGATAAGAAGAAGAAACCTATCAACTCAGAAGCATTGAAAGCATGTCATTTCTTTCACTACTTCGGCCCATTCTACAAAAACAATGTCGCAGAAGTGATTGACGAGCAATATTTGACTAAGAATCCACTTGCGATGGAGCTCATACTTAGTGGATACAACTCAGCAAATAAGAAGTTCAAATTTGACACTTCCAGACCGTGCGTACTAACAACAGACGATTTTTCTATTATCTTTAGCCTCAAAAGGATTGTAGAGAGTTCCAAAGTGAAGAAAATTATAAGAGCAAGACCAGGAGTTGAGCATATGGATTTCTTGAAATAACAAGTTCCGACCAGAGAAAGACACTGATTGTCAAGATAAAATAACAAAGAAAGAAGTGGAAAGGAAATTGAAATATACAACAGAAGATGAGAGTGACCCACAATACTTATTGCAATTGTTTATTATCTGACTTTGCACCGTACTTTTCTTCACAGATTCGGGAGCATCAAGCTTTGCAAGGAAGTGTCTGTCACACGTCTTCCCCTTGGATCAGGTTTCGTGGCCAAACCACATTGTCAACTATCTCACGAAGAAGATCGAAAACCAAAAAGGAAAGAATGGAAGTGTTATTGGCTACAGACATCTTCTACTGGTAAGAGAAAAGCTGTTTATTTTGTGAAGAGTTGAACAAATCAACCTGTTTATTTTGTAAAAAAATATTAAACTCTTTGTTTTTCTATATGCAGTATTACTAAAAGCTACATCGAAAAGAGGAAAAACCTTAAAAAAATCAAATCCGAGATACGTCAGATGGAACCAAACAACACTGTGCAATCAACTTACAAAAGATTTTGGCAAAAAAGTCGAGGGAAAAAGTATCAACATGAAGCGGTTCACAAACAAGGTGAACTAGTTTTTTCTCTTTATTGTTGATAAATCTGCGATAAGAAATTGGTACAACATGATAGTAGATTGCTTTATAAATATGCTTAAACGAATGTATGTTAGTATTAAACATTAACGGTATGTTAGATACATTAGAACAATGTACGATAGCATGGTAAAGTCAAAAATTTTGTTTTAATTTATTGGTGTCGACGATGGAAGTTGATACCATAAACATGTGTCAACAACCAATGTTGACAAAAGCTGAAGATTCAGGAACCTGTGGATTACAGTTTTTTGGTGTCAACAATGGAAGTTAATACCATAAAACTGTGTCAACAACCAAAGTTGACACCATATTAGCACTATATTTTGCTTACTATACTGTGCATTGCTTTGCATTTTTATCAAGATTGTGTGGATGAACCATCAGAAGAAGAAAAACATCTTATTGACCTAGCAACACCAACAAGGGAATTGGAAGAGGGGAAGAAGAATAACTATTAGAAGAGTACATATTACTTCATTGTGAAAAGCAAGAAATCACGTAATTGTACGAGAGAAAGAATCAAAGAACCATGTTTGTCAACAACACGATTTTCTTGAGAAATCTGGTTGAGAAGAACAAACACACCATGTCAATGGAACCTGTAGACTTCGAGGAAATTGCAGTAGTGACTGAAAATCAATTGAAGGAATGGGAGGAAAAGGAAAGGAAGATAAAAGAAGCAAGTACAAGAAAATAAGCAGAAAGTGGAAAAGACTCAGCAACTGCCAAAGAGTCATATATGAATCCAGTGGGAGAATCATCTAGAAAAGGGGATACTGCCGAAGACTCAGAAACTTTCAAAGAGTCAGCAAAGAAATTAGTGGAAGAGCCATCTACAAAAGAGAATGAAAGTGAGTTGCAGTTTCAAGGGGACGATCCACTAACAGAAGAAAATGAAATGAATTTTGACATGAAGTCAAAGATTCGATGAATGAGGAAAGAGTAGTGGACAACCATAAAAAGGAAATGAAATGATCGAGTCGCTGACAGAGGAAAGTCCAAATGATTTGTGAACTCAAGAAAGGTCTTGGAAAAAAGGCTATGATTGCGGAAAAAGGAAGAATAAACACGAGAAAAGTCTTTGTTTGAACTCTTGGAGGGAGGGATACCATGCTGTAATAGATGATGATGAAACAAACAACCAAGTTATGGTATAGACTGATTCAATCATCACAGGCGAAACTATTGCATTGGCACAAGAGAAGAATCATGTTGATGTAGAAGATGATGTGAAGTAGATGCTGCAATTGAAGGAAGACACGGTAATTTATACAACTCCTTTTCTTACAGTAATGCATCCAAATACGTTTGTGTATGTGCCTTCAAGTACTACCCCAACTTTCAACTTGATAACAACAACATTAGATGCAACTCCAACACCTCCAGCAGAAGAAGAAATAGAATTGGATCTTTCTGTAACTCCAACAGAAGAAGAATGTAGAAAAGGGTTGAAATAAATATACCAAGTAGATTCCATTGAAGGGCCAACCAAAGAGGAAGATTCCGAGATACAATTGGTCAGTGTAGAAGAATCACAGAGCCAAGAAGAACCGAATGACCATGTGATGGGTTCTATTAAAAAGGGTGTGAAGTATTCAACAAGAGCAAGGAAGAGGCCAGCTAATCTTGACGACCACACAGTTGAAGGTAAAAATAAAAAGAAATCAAAGAAGGAAAGGAAATGAGCAAAGAAAAAAGTGAAAGTTGTTGATATAGTTGATCTCGAGAACTACATTGACGTCACACCAGTAAAACCAGAAAAGCTGAAGTGCCCAAAAAAACTATCACTGTAGAAATCATGCAGTGAGGAAGATAAAAAAAAAAATCCTTCGCCCATTCTTTGAGAATGCGACATAATAGTGAGTAACTCACTTCACATAAATTTTATTTTTTAGTGTAAACAAACAAAGTTTACTTCTGAAAACTGATATCAACAATGGAAGTTGACACCAAAACTGTAATCCAAAAGAAAAACAAAATCAACATTATGGGATCAATAATAAAAGTTGACACCATAAACTGGTATCAACAATCAAAGTTGATCCCATAAATTCTGGAAAAAAAGATTGTAATGTAGGTTGCAGTTCAACTTTGTATTAGATTGTTTCATAAAAATACATTTCATTTAAGATTTTTTGTTTTTTAAAAATGTAGCACAACCGCTTATAGTTGTTATTAATGCAATGGTTTATCGCAAACGAGCATCAACGGAAGGCATATCCAAAGTCTGATGGATAACAAGAATATTAACGGAGAGATTATTGATTACTACGTCAACATTCTGCACTCTAAGATGGAAAAACCGAATGAACAAAGATACAAGAAGCACTTGATTTTGTCAACAAATGATTATGTAAGTAACGAAAACCTTTTTTTATGAATTATAATGTCAAACAAAACAATTGAAAATATTAATGCTAAAAACTATAACAAAATGATGCAGCAATTCTTGAGACAAGTTGTAGCCACTGCAGATGCAAGCAAAGTAGAGAAATGTGGGATTGCAAAAAGGTTAAGGGAGCAGTACAACATGGATATTGTGAATATTTATGAGACTTTCCTCCTAATACCAATATGCTTGACTAATAGGCAAGGAAATCCATACCATTGGATGGTGCTTGAGATGATAAGAGGAAAATGGCAAGTGTACAACTCAGCTTTCCACAATGGAGGATATAACATGCAGTATCTTATAATGATAAAACCAATTACTGAAGTGTTAAATCAAATGGGACACAAATATCCTCAGACAGGTGAAGAAGTATCAGCAAGGTTTGAGAACTACATAGTACCAGAATAAGAATAAGTTGATTGCGCGATGCACGTGTGCTTGTACTTGAAGACCTTGGTGAAGCATGGTAAATGCGAACGCCTAGTCGAGATCGCTAACATACATGAGAATATGCAAAAGAAGAGAGTGAAGATGGCTGCGAGAATCTTGGGAGAACTTGGTGCATGGACGCAAGAAGATGAACACCAAGAAAAAGATGTCCAACAAGTTGCCGAATCTGACTTGGTTCAAGATATAATTGCATTGCCAGACTTAGTTGAAAACGTTCAAGAGATACTTGCATTGCCAGACTCAGTTGAAAACGTTGACTAATATAGGTCTGCAAATAGTATTTAACATATTATGATTTGTAAGTCTGTTCATGGTACTAAAACATTTTTAATGTTGGTCTAAAAAAAACATTTGATCTTAGTGTAAACATGTTAACGTAAGTCTGAAAAACTACTTTAGAGTTATTGACATATTATTACTTAAATGTTATTGTTATTTATCATGAATGAATAGATTATTTGTTTGTTAGAGTATAAAAATATTGCAGGTGTATAACTAAAATGAAGATGACTCAAAAATATAGATGGATCCTTGCAACAACAAAAAAATTGAGGGTCAACAACCAAAGTTTGACACCACTATATCGTGTCAACAATGGAAGTTGACACTGAAAAGCTGGAATCCAAGAACACAGATTCAACATTTTGGTATCAACAATGGAAGTTGATCCCAAAGCCTGATGTCAACAATGGAAGTTGATCCCAAAGCCTGATGTCAACAATGGAAGTTGATCCAAAAGCCTGATGTCAAAGTTGACACGAATATGTCGTGTCAACAATGAAAGTTGACACTAAAAAGCTGGAATACAGGAACAAAAATTCCAGGTTTTGGTGTCAACAATGGAAGTTGATCCCAAAGCCTGATGTCAGCAACCAAATTTGACACCAATATATCGTGTCAAAAATGGAAGTTGATACTGAAAGCTGGAATCCTGGAACACAGATTCCAGATTTTGGTGTCATCAATAGAAGTTGATTCCAAAGCCTGGAACAACAAAACAAAACTGGAGCCTGCAAATTGACATACTTAGCAGAAACACAAAAAAAACATTCATAAAACTAAACTAAAATGTATATCATTAAAAAGATAACAAATCCAAAAAACAAAAGACATAAAAAAAAGGTATGTCTTTAGAAGTTCACAAGTTCAAAAAAAAAAAATTAACAAGATAGTGTTAAAGAAGTTCAAAAGATTGTAACCAACATAAACTTCAGAACAACATTCTCCTCAAGAAGTTATACATCTTGCAATTTGACTACCTGTGAAATATTAATGCACGAGGAGCCAATGGAGCTCTGCGACAGGTTGCACGGTTGTGATAGCAAAGCATGCCACACTGACCACATCTTCTTTTCTTTTGAACTTTCTCACGACCACCCCTGTACCTTTTAGCAGTTGGTCTCCCTGCTTATGCTCGACCACCATTGGGAGGCAACACGTACCCTTCTTGTGTTGCTTCAGGAGGTTTTTCATAATCCGGAATCGGATAGATGGGTCGAGAATACAAACTTTTGTAGAACTCGGTAGTATAAAAAGGGATAATGTGCTTGTATGGTTCATCTTCCCCAATCTATAACATTGATTTCATCGAGTGCGTGCAAGGAAAACTGTTTCTGCCACTAATTGCAAGTGCACGTTTGAGCATCCAAGTCCAAAGTATGCTTTCCGGTTAGAGAAATAACCTTAAAAACCTTCTCACTTGATCTTCGAACTTTGTAAACACGGCAGTCATTTATCCTCTTGTTCAACCTAGCTTGCATCCGCGGAGTAAGCTTAGAAGTCCACTTATTAGAATCCAATTCCCTTTTGTAATTCTGCTCTACTAACTTAGCACGAACAGCATCGACCAACTCAAGTACTAGAAGTTGGTGGTCATTCTTAATCCAACTATTAAAGCTTTCAGCAACATTTAAGGTGTTCTCCCCATACCTTTTTCCCGGAAATGCATGAGTATCCCAATTCTTCAATGGAATCTTTACCATCCAATCAATAAATGTATTCAATTTCATATTGCTCATACACATCACAGCAGCAAGACATTTCTCCTTCGTTAATGCATTGTAGCACTCTTGGAATAACTTGACAGCGGTTTCTCTACTCTTGCCCTTTGGAACAGGAATATTTCCTTTCATATGGTAAAAGCAGTACGAATGCAAAGCATTTGGGAAGATTTCAGGGACATACTTCAAAAGACCGCTTCCACGATATGATATGATGGTCAATTCACGATCTTCACGGACAACTTCCTTCAATTTGCTTAAGAACCAAAAACTCTCATGATTTTCACAAGGGACAACTCCAAATGCAACTGGATAGATCTCTACAAAAAAACAAACACAAATTTGTTAAAAAATAAGTGACAAACAAGTTAACAACAGATTATGGTGTCAACAACAAAAAACACTGAACAATTTAGCTACAGATTATGGTGTCAACAACCAAAGTAGACACTAAAAAAATTAGTGTCAACAACAAAATAAAATGAAGTAAAATAGTGTCAACAACCTTGGGAACAACCCTGGACCCTGTGAGCCTTGCACCCTGAAACCCTAAACCCTATACCATTGAACCCTGAACCAGGGAACAATTTAGCTACATATATGGTGTCAACAACCAAAGTAGACACTAAAAAAACTAGTGTCAACAACCTTGGGAACATGGTTCATAGTTTCAGGGTTCAGGGTAAACCCTGGACCCTATGATCCCTGCACCCTGAAACCCTAAATGATATACCCTTGAACCCTTGAACCCTGAACCAGGGAACAAGTTAGATCAAATTATGGTGACAACATAAAAATGGAATCCAGGAACAAGTTGGTTCCACAAACTAGAATACAGTTCAAATACATGAATCCTAGTACTTTTCCTAGTTTTATTGAGTAAAACATTCATGCATTGGTTACCATTTTAGAAAAAGAGAAAAAATTAGAAATGGATACGATTAAAGAATAAATAATTAAAAATGCATATCTTGGTTACCAGTTTTGCCGTAAGCAACCATAAGACCCCCTTGAACTTCCCAGTAAGAATGGTAGCGTCGATAATTAGCATAGGACGACAATAAGTATTAAAACCACTGATGGAAGCTTCAAAAGCAATAAAAAACCTTTGGAACTATCGCATTCCACTGTCTCAAACTTGACGACGCTTCCAGGATTGTAACGTGTAACGACATCAAAATACCAAAAAAAGTCTGAATAGAACTTGATGTCATCGCCCCAATAAATTTTTTTTTTTGAATTGTAAGCCATGGTATGCCTGACTATATGTAAGCTCAACTCCATATTATGTATGAAGCAAATCTTTGACATAAGCCGCAGTCTTCTTCTTCGTTGATGATCTTATATCATCTATTAGAATATTCTTCAAAAACGACTTCCTCATTCTAAGATTGGATGCATATGAACAAGATAAATCACATGAATGATGTGGGATATATCTCCTGCATTAAAAAACACCATTACTTTTGCAAAAAAGAGACACATGAAATCTCCAAGGACAACTATGTAATTTTTTGAACTTGCATTCCACGGTGTATCGTGTTTTGTTACAATATCAAATTTGTAACCACTTTGAATTGAGTACTTCATAGCAGTATCACGAGCTTGTTCAACACATCTTTCGAACACCTGCTCTACACCACTCAGGATATCATCCCACGTATCGATCTTTCTTGCTACCTTTTCAATAAAAGATGAATCGTAGGTGACGTCTTCTATAACAACTACCTCATCATTTGAAACACAACTTGATGATGACAAAGAAGATGCATCAGATGAATCTTCAATACTAGTAATCAGCTGGATTGTAAACTTCAACACATTAATCCGATTCGTGATGAAATAGTGAATTAAAAATCTTAAATCCAAATTTGAACGAATGATATTGGAAGATCCTTCGACACTATAACAAAAATGTATAAGCTCTTCAAGAAGATAAGTCCAACTCTGCTTCACGAAACCTATCATCTTGCTGACAGTAGTTGATGACGAAAGAGGATGGGAAACAATTAGATTGCAAAATAAAAGCTCTACAACAACCATGTTTGGCTTGCAACAAACATAAAACATTAAAGCTCACAAAACAACCAAAATTGACACAATAAAAAGGATTCCAGGAACAAGTTGGTTCAAATTATGATGTCAACAACCAAAGTTGACACCATAAAAATTGAATCCAGTAAGATGTTGGTTCAGATTATAGTGTCAACAACCAAAGTTGACACCAATAACTAGAATTCAGAAATAATTTAGTTCAGATTGTAGTGTCAACAATCAAAGTTGACACCAATAACTAGAATTCAGAAACATGTTTTACCAAGATTATTATCTCCATCAAAAGCACATCACTACAACAACAAAAAGAAATAAACTAAACTAAACTAAGCAAAAAATTTATCAGTGACGCATTTCAATCGGGGGATGCGTCCCCTCGTGAGAGATATAATCATGGTAGAATATGAAAAAAAATAATAATTACTTCAAAAACAATACTATGCATTCTATACAGATGTATACATTCATCAAAAACAACATAATTCATGTAAAAAATGATTCATCCAACACTGCATTCTCCCACATATGTTTATATTCATCAAAAATAACATAACTCATGTAAAAACTGATTTCGTAACACTAGTACATAAAATAAGCTAAATCAAGGTAACCTAAGTTTGATTCATGACCTAACATATCCAGAAAAACGAAAATCCAGAAGAAGAAAAAACACAAATCAAAAATGAAAAAATTGAATCAAAACCTAAAACGAAACTCAAAACATACCTGTTAAAGATATTATTCACGACCTCGAGTTCAAATGAACCAATAAATCTAGTAGAAAGAGAGAAATTGAGATTTCCCAACAAACAGAATCCCTGCAACAAAATTGATGAACAAAAAACAAAATGAATCAGACTGAATATAAATCTCTATGAATCGAACATGCAAACCTTAATAGATATATGTGAAGCTTCAATCACGAATTAGAATTACTAATTCAATCAGATCTTGAAAAATTAAAACTTCTTAGATCTGATTTTGATCATAAAATTCAAATTGAAAATAGAAGAGATGAAAAAAAAGATGAAACAAACAATAAGAAGATGCTATGAAATCACTACATGTATCAAAATCGAATCAAAATTTCAACGATTTTTTTTTTCGCCTGAGAAGAATGTCTGCACTCTCGATATGTTTCTCTCTCACTTTTTTGTTTTCTGTTTTACTTCCGTTAATAACATGATTTTTTTAGATTTGATAGGATATATAGGAGGGTAAAGATGGTATTAATGAAAATTAAAAATGGGCTTCTAGAAGGTGAGGGATATATTTATTGATGGATAAGGTTATTTGTGAAGCTCATGAAAATGGAGGGTATATATTCAATTCCCACTCTTTTTTTCCTCAAAAAGTACTTTCAGAACATATATATAGTAAATTTTTTTCTTGGTGTTTTGTAAAGTTTTTTTCATGCAAAACCCTTCTGAAATTTTCCACATAATCTTCATATCTTATTTTTCTTTTGTATCCTTATTTTTTTTATAAATGACCAAAATTACCGTTAAATCTATATATCATCAATTTTTTATTTTTTATATTTTATTCTGTAAAAACTATTCTTTTTCATTTTCAAACTATATTTTATATATCACATTGCAAGGGAACTTTTTAATTTATCATTAATAAAAATAATAGCTAATATTAAATAATCATGTACTTTTATTTTGATTTTTTTTGTTTAGAAACTATATCTATAGTAAAAAATGGCTATTAAAAATATATTTTTAATAATAATAATAATTATTAGTAAATTTAATATTATATAAATATTTAATTATTAATATATAATTGTTTTTAAATCCGATAGACTTGAAAAAAATTATTTTTATATATATGTCTGTTTATCATTTGTTAGAAAAACAACAATAGTTAAACCTCAAAATTTACCAACACAATATAATTACTTTTTTAATCAGCTTTAATTCTTAATTTATATATTATCAAACGTTCAATAATGTTTTTATAATGCTTTTATACGCCACATAATATATAATAAAAAAATGTTTTTATAAAACTCACGTCGAAATTAAAACTTAAAATAATGAGTTATCACGGTAGTCTGTCCACTGATATCTTAAATTGTGTCAGGCAGGATTATCTATTTGTAAGTGAATTCTTTCTGAATGTAAACAATAAGTTAGTATTAAACATCTTTGTGAAATCCACCCCTAACACCAAAACTAGCCTCCCTCTATCACCAGCTAAAAAGACAAAATAGCTGATAATGTTTTACACCAAAAATTATAACCCATCCCATCCATCCTGAGTGCTCCTTCTATAAATTCTCTGCATCTCATCTCTCATTTCTTCATCCACTCTCAAACCCTCTTCTCCTCTCATATGATCTTTGTGTTTTAAAAATACAAGCAAAATGAGAAGTGGTGTCACCATTATTCATACATCTTTATCAACATCATCACCACAATCTTTATTATCTCCATCAGTAGTAGCAGCAGCACCAATCCATTCACCATGGCATTCACCAATACCTTATTTATTTGGAGGGTTAGCAGCTATGTTAGGCTTAATAGCTTTTGCTCTATTAATACTTGCTTGTTCTTATTGGAAATTGTCTGCGTTTTTAGATAATGATAGTGAAAGATCAAGAAATGATTTAGAAAATGGTGATAATGATGACAATAAATCAATAGAAGATGGAACCATTAAAGTACACATTGTTTATGAAGAGAAAATTGTTGTGATTATGGCTGGTGATGTTAAACCTACTTATTTAGCTACACCTATTGATTATCCTTATACAACTTCTTCTTTGGAAGTTTCCAATGAAATGAGCTCAT
The DNA here is from genome assembly GCA_023531435.1 of Papaver californicum. Lineage (NCBI taxonomy): Eukaryota > Viridiplantae > Streptophyta > Magnoliopsida > Ranunculales > Papaveraceae > Papaver > Papaver californicum. The sequence continues at coordinate 5,594,696 of JAJJMC010012549.1, forward strand.
TAGATGATAAAACAAAAGAAAAAGAAGAAGAAAGTGATGTAAGGGTGGAAACAGAAAGTAGAGAAGCCATTGATGAAAACCCACATCAGCATCATCAAAACCACTGAGGTTTGGTCTTTTCTTGTTTTTTTTTCTCTCTTGTATTTCAAGAGTTAGTTGTTCTGGTGTGGGTGTTTTTTTTCTAGAGACAGGGGAGAGAGTTTATTCTGTACTCTATGGTATGTAGATGTAGATCAGAGATTTTGTTATAAAATTTGATTATAATCAATCAAGGGGGCTTTAGTTTGAGTTCCTTATAAACATTTCCGATTGGAAATTGGTCTGGCCGGAAAATCTGAAAACTGCAAATAACAAAAAATAACAAAAACAGGAGGAAAGTGGATCATTGCTACGGGGGTTACCAATCTGTTCGAGGGTATACCAAATTTAATGCTTGGTTCTGTTTTGTCTTATATATATTTTGATACATCCAAAGTAATATTGGTAACCCCTTTAATAATAATAGGAAAGTGGAGTATACGTGTTGATTTGGCTGTGAGGTATTCAAGAAACACGAGCACGTAGGAATTCCGTGACTATAATAAGTTATACCTAACGAGGCAAATTTATTTTACCAGCCATAAATATTCAAGAACTAACACGTGAATGAAGAACTTTTCACAGATCAGGTGTCATTGGATGCCTATATATTCATACTATTCTTCCTTTTGTGAAATGTGAATCTTTTTTTAAAAAATCGGCTGACGAGTTTTGAACACCAGTGACATCGAAGAATGATCAATATATCGTACTAACCATGTGTACTTGTGTTTGCCGATTTGATATACCATATATTGAGAGTTTTGAAGCTCATTTGTTACTGAAGTGATAGAATGCATTGTATTTTGGTGCATATGCCGACGTGCGTGCATACTGGACTTTCTAATCACTTTTAAATAAAAAAACATATCTGATTAAAAGCAGATAGCTATGAGATGATGAGTTTTTTTTTCATTGAATCAGACCTAGACAGCATCAAAAACAAGAATCAAAGCCTAGGAGGCCTAAAGTAGTAGGGATGGGGTGCTTGTTAAATTCCTACGGGGCTATAGAAATCTTTTCTAAAATCGCCCTTGAAAAATTGTTTTTAGGATGAATATTATGATTCTGAGGATGGCTGGAGCACCTCAGCCAACCCCCAGTTCCGTCACCTGACCCTGAAGGCGAAGCTTTAGACGTTGGGAAGTTCTACAAATTCTGTCAATATGGTGTATAATTCGTAAATGATCGGATTATAGATCTGAGAGTGACTTCGTTGTCGAAAATGATCAACAATTGGAATACTCGGCTGGGTATGCAGATGAACCAACATAGATCGGACACAGTAGGGTCGTGTCATGGTCTAATTAATGGAACACGATTGGACACAACTGTTTTGGAACTTTGTATTTCGCATATACGGATTGGAGAGTTGAGTATCTTGCATAAGATTATTATGTCGCCCTAAGGCTCCAAACATGGCCTATCTTTATTTACTTCCCAAAAATGTGCCAACTCAATTGAGCTGGTAGCTTGGGCCTGTGACACAAACAAGCTAGCTCGACACAAACTGATTTCAAACCATTAAACTAGGCTTAAACATTAGGTCCACAATGCATGAATGCGATATTAACCAACGGTTAAATGCCAAGAAAGCTTGGGCGACAAGTTGGATTAAAATAATTTTTCTCTTTTTTATAGAAAAGATGAACTCACGGTCATAAAGAGGACATCATAATAGGGATTACGAACTTTCCTTATAAATTGATAATTCCATGCATGTAACATTTCCATAACCCCTAGGTAGTTATATAAAAGAAAAAAAAGGTTAAGAAATCAGGAACCGTAACATCCTCGTTCAAACTACTCCATAAAAATAAGCTAGTGTCCAAGAAAATAAACTTCTTAACCAATGTAATTAGATAATAGACACAAAGACTCTTATTTAGTTTAGCATACACTTGTTTAGGACATCAAAGATATACTGATTTTAGATCTCTATAAACCATCATTTCGAATATTAACTAGAATACGTGCAACTTTAACGGACGCTCTATTTATTCTCCCATCAAATACTAGTAGAAACTATCAATTTCATTTAATAATAACATTTTTAAAAAAAATTATATACTATTGTCAAAAAATTTATATACTAATACTTCAAACTAACCAATTAGAAAATGTATGATGGTCCTAAATCATAAATACCTACACTAGTGATAACCATATCAAATAAGAATAACTATTAACTTATCCATTGGCGTTGGCGTTGGCGTTGGCGTTGTCCAACGGATTTTAAATTACACGTCCATATCCATCTAAAATCCATTGGATTTCAAAAAATACATTGTAATGACTCGATCTTTCATCGATATTGTCCCTACTTAGCCACTACGGTTATCCGGCAGTGTGAAGTTTTCAACGGGTACCGCTGCGGTTATCCAGCAACAGCTTCCCAGGAGGTCACACATCCCTGAATTACTCCCGCCCGAGCACGCTTAACTGCAGAGCTTTTTGCCAACTGTGCTGAAAAGGCCTCGGTGTTAGGAAAGGACAAACCATTACTTATATTCCGAATCAGGGTATTACAATACCACCACTTTTAAATTGGAGCCGTCCTCGGCTCCGGAATATACAAGCCCAGATCTCCGACGTTCCCTACCATTCATGAGACCAGTACCTGGAACACCCCGTCCAGCGTACTCTCTCACCCTCGGCAGGTGACCCGTCGTCGGCTCTGATACCATTTGTAATGAAAGGACAAACCATTACTTATATTCCGAATCGGGGTATTACATACACTCACGTCCAATGTATTAGTGTATGGATTGGGTATTCATCCGTTTAGGTGGGCCACATCGGATCCGCGAATTGAACATTCTATCTCATTCAAAATGAATGAGTGATTAGATGAAGAAGTGATTTTTGCACTATGGGATAGAGTGAAGTAGAGAGACTAGACGGGTGAAATTTTCCCGTCTAGTATAAAAAAAAATCTTAGACGGGGAAAGATCTCCCATTTGGAAGTCTATCTATTTTTTGTATTATTAAAAACTTTGGTATGACCCGTTTTTAAGAGTTTAAAATTAAAATAAATACCCAGACGGTTGAAGTTTACCTGTCTAGCGATTTTTTTTACCCAGACATGTGAAGTTTACCCGTTTAGTGAAGACTAGTAGCCACTCCTTCGATTGAAGGAGTGTACGAAAGACTTTGGGTGAAATCCCTCTCCTCTCTACCCATATTGGAGTCTAAATAATTCTTTTTGGTTGAAACTCCTTCACTTTAAAAGAGAGCACTGTACCCATAGCACTTGCTCTAAGAATGAGTTTTGGAGGGACTCATTCTCGGATTAAATCTCATGTGGAGACAAAAAAAAATTTGGGTTCGGTCAACGAACTCTATCTCAGATTGAGTTTGGAGGAGACTCATCTTTAAAATTGAGTACAATTAAATTTGGCACGACACCACTGCGGCACTGTATATAAAATTATAACCAAAATATATTCATTAAAATACCTATTGTTTAGAGCAAGGCTGTGAGAGTTGAGAGTCTTTTTTAAAATGAAAAAATTGACCTGATTTGATCAAATTTGGTCATACTATTATAGATAAAAGGAAACACTTTTCACCCAAAAGTCAATTAAACTCCCATTCAGTTGATTGAGGTAGTGCAAGTCGTCACTATACAACAAACAATTTTCCTTATGAAAAAACTAAATAAAAACCGCAAACGGTTAGCCCTCCAAACTTCACAGCAACATAAAATTATAAAAATAAATCCCACAATTAAAATAATATAAATTATCATAAAAAATTAAACAATTTTTCTTTTGACAATAAACTGTTTGACGTCTAAACCCTTATTTATTTATTTTTAAAATTTAAAACTATTTTTGAATTTTAAAACTCTCATTCTTTTATTTCAAAACTATTTTTAAATTTTAAAACTCTTATTCACTTATTTTAAAAGTATTTTCTTATTTTGAAACTTTGTTTTATTTTTGACTATCCTATATTAGGATTTTCACTGAATCACCTAGATCTTCTTTCATTTTAAAATAGACTGTTAAAAATAAAAATCAAGTCGTATCACAATTTACAACTTACATGTCTTCATATGGACCATACTTTAACCTAACTTTATTTTCAACCATTGGGCCCTTAGGTACAAATAGTAGTGTAATCCCTGATTACATTTTTTTAGTTTTCCTCCATATATTTTTATTCTTGCTAGTGAACGAGAATAAAAGATTCTTATGTTCTTTGTTTATCATTGTTATGGAATTATTGGGGGGAACTCAACCTTATAAAAAGCCATCTGATCATCATCATACAAGGCCATATAAGAGCAATGGCTATGAGAAGTGATGTTCTACTTCCAAGTGATTTGAATGAGCAAATCAAAGCAAATTTGCTCCTACTATGGAAGAAAAATACTATTACAAACCCTTAAAATTATTCAGACACTAATAAGTCTTTGTTAACCGTCAAATAACTACCGCTCGGGGGTGGAAGACACTTCTTTTGTCGCTTGACCTAAAAACTCTTAAAAAAATATTTAGGGTTTTTGTAGGTGATAAAATATAACATCTACCAACGACTGACAACTGCAAAGTTCTGAAACCGAAAGCTGAGAAGGAATCAGGAGCTAGAAAGCAAGGAACATAAATCTAAGAGTTGGTAACCCTGAGTTCTGGAGATGGAAGCTGTGAAAAAGAATATAGATGTGAAGTTATAAACCTTGAAACTATGATTTACCTGAGTGCAAATGTCAGGTCGAGGTGCTCATAAGTAAAGGCAGGAAACTGAGGTGATACCTAGTGGGTTTCAGATGTCATGTGAACCAAAATGGTCCCAGAGATCACACATTTTGGATTAGAATTTCCTGAATTCTTACTTGTGTAGATAGCCTCTAAGGGAAGAAATGTAACGAAATACACAACTTACTAGAATTTACAGATTCTACATTTTTTGTTTCTTGATTTCCTTCCAAATAGTTACTTGCTTTACTGAGTCTTACATTCATCAACAAACCCTAATCGACCTACAAGGAAATCGTGATTAAGTTTAGATGAATGTTTAGATAATTAAGTTTACTAAAGGAATTTAACTAGAGAATCATCATCAGATCTTTGTGAAGGTATGTAATAGAATTTTGACATTCTCAGGGTTGAATTGAAAATTTTCACTCGGGAGGCACAAAATGTGTCGCCTACCCCATACTTTTTTTTTCAATATTTTTGTTTTTTTACCTAAAAACATTTTAATCACAAATTATCCCTCCTTACTTCTCATGGTGGGAAAGATCCTCCTTCGCTTCACATCCTCTCTATTCCATTTTGAAAGAAACTCACTATTTCATTGCCCTTGCTCTAATCAACGTCACTCATGACCTTTCTACAATAATATTAGGTTTTGCTTATGCATATAATATTGTAACTCATACTAAATTTTCGTGTAGTGAACAATTGTTTACTTGTTTTGTCTAAGTCTAAGGCCAACCACTATGACTCATTTCTTAGCTATACTATGGCCCAAAGCTATAGCTTAACTAGCAAGGCACACACATCCGATCACCCTTCTAACTAAGAAATACAATACAAAAACTTAATTTCCGTAAAAAAAATATTTTACGAATACTCAGTTTCCGTCTTAATTATAACTTAATTTTTGTTTTTTCCCCTATTTATATTCTTAATATTTCTCTTTTAACTCTTTTATTTACTCAAACTTCTTTATTCCCTATAATATCTCCTAATTTTTCTTTAATCGATAACAAATATTTAATAAAACCTAATTAAACATATTTTAAATAATTTTTTTTAACAGAAAATGAGTTTCCGTATGTTACTGTTTGGACGGAAGATGAGTTTTCGTCTATATAAGCTAAGAAATGGGACCCTTCCATAGTGGTTTTTTTTTTATTATTATTCTTGGCTTAGCTATATTCAAGTTATAGCTAAGAAAAACGTCCAACCATTGTGTTTGGTCTAACAATTTTAAATGTGAAAGTCTCAAGGAAGAAATAGGAACATCGGTTTGTCAAACACGCAGATTACTGTATACGAGATATATATCCTGATTCCTGACTAGTAATCTGTACTATATTACTGTAACAGTCGTATGGCCCATTATATGGGTGAAATACCATAGTTTTGGTCTTTCTAACATTGAACTACCACCAATATGAATACATTATAAGACGTGAAGGACATGGATATTGTGAAGACGTACTGCTATCCGGTCTTGAGAAGGTACATACTTCTAGGATACTATGAAGAGCTCTACCGCGAATAGATAACCTATTCAGCAAAGTAATAGCTAACATAAAAGTTTCATCAGAAGACCGACCACCTATGAAGTGCAGACTCAGTCAGGCTCTTTCTTGCAATGCTTGACAGTTCAGACACTCAATGCCAACGCCGACTTCAATTTCGACTTCCATTTAAATGGTTGCTTCAGCCTAGCACATCAACAACAACCAACAATGCAGAGAGACTCTGATATCCCCTTGTTCTACGTAAGATGATTAATTTTTAAAGACATGATAACTCCATCAAATGAAGTTATGTCTCTTCTAGTGGTAAAACTTGGGGACTGATTATTGGAACGAGGTTTCTCTTCCCCAAAACATCAACAGATTCACCACCATTTATGAAAGACTGATTATTCGAAGAAACAAATTATTGATGAAAACGTTACATGAAGTTCATTCATCGCCTCCAAAGACTCAGTCATCAATTTTTTTAATCAGAGTCAATTGGATCATTAAGTTCAACAACATACAAATTTCCAATTCAATTAGGTTACAACCTCAACATCAAAAGATGAATACTCATGAGCAGAGGAATGTTTGTCTCCTCTAATTGCTTTTCTGAGATTAACATCATTACTCTACCCCTATCAATGTTGGCTGCTCACCTTGGCTCGATGCCTCTACACCTGCGTTTCCACTCTTGGGGGTACACACATAAAGTCGATAATGAAGCACGCCTAAACTGGATCTTTGTCTACATCAAGAAAACTATTAGGTTCATCAACAACCTCTCATGAATCTGTCTTCCACCTTGCTGCTACCAGCTATAACTCGATTCAGCATCTTACATTCACTGGCGTTCCATCTCTTTTCTACAACTACCTATTGCTGCTTGCAACTCCTTACAACATCAACTCCATAAGAAAGTCACTCTTCATGGAATTTGAGTTTTTGCACGCCTCCAAGTGGTATATCCAAGCTATTGCATACCTAACTCTGAAAAAACGTACTTATGGGTGAGGAATGGAGCAATGCATCCCTCATGAAAGTTGTTCGTACATGTCTCTTCTACAATATACTGAAAGGGCGCGGCAATCGGTTACTCGAGTTAAGAGATATGACTCTTACGCTAAAGTCTACATAATCTGAAATTTTACACGGGATTACTGATCACAGATGTTCACGCATGATTGACCTACCTAGAAAACTCCAAATTAATTGATTCTTGTTTCATATGATAGCTTAGCCTCTTGGCTTCAAAAGTTAGGGCCGAGCGCATCAATTCGAGTTTGTATGAAGATTATATGTCCTTTTCCGTAAAAACTATACATGTCTGAATTTTATGACAAGGAGTCTTCACAACAAGTTTCGGTTCATACAAGCTTGTATCTACCTCCTCAACTCATTCGAAGACTCGTATACATAAAAATGAATTTTTGAAGGAGCATGAAACCCAATACATTTTCTCCAGAAGATGCAATATCACTTATCCATGGTCGTCATGTATATGTGAAGCAAATCAGTATCATCCCTTTGTCTTGTTGACAAACACTTCCTGGTTGTTCAACACTTGGAGACTTGATCTTATGGACAAGATCAATTCAACTGCGTCGACCTCAAAATCAAGTCAGTAACACTCAACAATAGCATTGAGGATAACAAGGCATGATCAACATAAGCTCTTCACACTAAGGTCGTCATACAACTAGGGAACTTGCACTCTTTCTGTTGATCACATTTAGAGTAGGGCTACACCACTACTTCTACCTGCTTTAATAACACCAGACTGCCAATTAGAGGCAAGAAATAGAATTAAGGTCCTCTTCCCAAGAGAGACGATGATAACAACACCAACAAGATGGAGTTCTTATGCCTACAAGACAAGTTGTTAGTACAAATAAGAGAAGAAGAGTAGATGAGAAAGAAAGGCAGCTTGTACTATTCGCATACACGGTCGCTCTCTTGTCCATCCAGCATGTTGTCCTCTTACATGCCCTTCCAGGCCAAGTATTCTCTCTCATGACCGTCCAAAGTGTGGACTCTCACTTATCCATCCAAGTTGTGGCCTTCTCTCTTGCATGTACAACAATGTGAACTTGCATAGTCATACTTAAAAGCCCGAACTGCTGATGCTGCATCTTAGATGATAATACTACACCTCTATACATCTATGTCAATTATCCCTAACTTACAGATCCATCAACGTGACGATATTCAGAGTTCAAGCCTACTGTAATATCTCTGGGTACTCAGACGCAACCAGGGTTTTCTTAGTTTTTGTACCGTCTTCACTCTGACCTTCTACATCAACAATCATGTCAGAGAAGACTTCTTCAGGATATTTCGAGGAAGAGGTAATGGTTTTATCAAACTGGTCTACAATCAGTACCCTTCAACGTTACTCCGATCCTCTCTACTTTCGCCCTGTAAAATCACCAATTGATGAAAAAAGGTGAGATTCAAGCTCAAACAAGAATTTTCAGAGTATGAGTGGATTAAATATGTAATTATTCTTCATTAAGCATCTAAAACTCAACCAAATAGCCCGGAGGCTTAAGAATCGGTACTAAGCTCATCAAAGGCAATTTTACATTATCTTGTACTAATTTGCGAACTGAGAGCAATTGGTAATGAATATTGGGGTGAATTATATATCAATATCTTCATATGGATGTCCTCTACAATATATCAAAATATTATAGAAATCGGACAAGCCATCTAATAGATATGATCAAAACTCTCATCTATCTCCCGGTTGAAAAATTCCTGAATTCTTCCTAAATTTTCATTATCTTGTCTTTATGACCTCCTAAACGAGCTCGAAACCCAAATTTCTCCTCGTTGGCAGCTATAAAATTCTTTTCTCATCAAAATGCTGGGGTCAACCATCAAAATCCGAGTTTGTACGAAGATTCTACAATAATTTTAATAAAGGGTCTTATATCTGAATTTTCTGATGACGAGATTTCACAACAAGTCTTGATTTATACAAGCATGTATCTACTTCTCTAACATGCTCAAGTGTTCAACAACATGAATATGAATTTATTAAAGGCTCTCACTTTTCAATAACACATGGGGACTGCGTCATCATTTCATGAAGACTTTACCAACATGCAGTATTGCCATGCAGACTTCAACTCAAACTTCAATCAAGATGACTTCGCCTCTTGCACAACTATAAAACAAGACACGCACGACCAGCTTAGTTATTCACGTGTCTAACTTCGTTTGAATCCACCAACCCAACTTCGTTCAAACTTGGGTGTCCAACTTCAATCGAGTTTGGTTCATACCACTCAGGTCCAAGACGAATTCGTCCACTTTGATTACATATAGTTCGCTGCCTACAATGACAAGACGTACACGTGTCTATTAACTCCATCGAATGCAACAATCGATGGGTATTGCTGCTCATACGATCGACTTTTCCTGAAGCCAGCCTAATCAAGTTTTGCTCATCTATCTGCTCTCTACTTCGTTCGAGGCCTTCAATAGTCAAGACGTGTTTCGTGCAAACTCGAATATTCACTTCAAATTCAAAGTAGCGCTCGACTTTCCAAGATGTGTTTGTCTACCTCAACTTCGAGTCACGATCAAACAAACTTGTCCGCGTCTCTTTCAAAAGTTGAACGCCTCCAACATAATTCACTGGTTCATTAACTCGAACCCTAAAAATTTTGTATGTCTTGTTGCCTCAAACCAAGGCTTCAATATACGGCCTTTATTCTAGCTTCCACAAACCAAGACATGCATGATCAATTTTATTACTCACGTGTCTGACGTCATTTGGAGCCACCAGCCCAACTTCGTTCAATTACATGACAGGCTTCAATCGAAGTATGTTCGTCCACTTCAAGTCTAGACATATGTCTTGCCTCAACATCGAGATAGTACTCGTGTGCCTAGCACTAAATCATGCGTGTCCAGCTAACATCAAGAGTCTTGATTTGCTATCAAAGCACCACTAATGCAATCAAGACGTTCTTCTATGCTCGCTTACTCAAAAGTTCAAAGCAACCTCTACTCATATGGTAACCATTGTACTACCAAGTTATTTTCGTTTATTTATTTACTTTATTTTTCAGGACACCATCTAATGCTTACCACGTAACATTACTCGTCCGTGCTAAGTAGGGGACTTAATGTAGATGGTGGGTTTTTGACAAGGATAAAATAGTAAATCACCTCTTAATACTCTGGTCTGAGAAATACCATACTTTTAAAATTATGTAAAAGAATTATCGGGTATGCGCTTATCCCTACTCTCTCTCAGACGCATATCCTTGTCCTCTCTCTATATGTCTGGCCAACATATACGATCAAATTGATGAATTTAATCAATATTCATCACTTCAGAAAATCATTAGAACAATAATGACGCACACGACAAGTTTCCCAGATGCTCTATAATTTTTACATAAAATCTCTTAGGCTCCTAGATGTATTGCACACTAGTATAAAGCAATTTGAGTTTTATTTTCGGGTGTTATTCCCTGTCTTTTCTTCAAATCATCACAACAACACTGGCGCACACGCCAAGTTTCCCAGACTATGATCTTTACATAAAATCTCTTAGGCTCCTAGATGTATCACACACTAGTATAAAGCAATTTAAGTATTATTTTCGCCTGTTATATTCCATAGTTGAATCCCCAAAATTACTTACGTTAATACTTATGTTCAAATTGAACAATATTAACCTATTAAAATAATATATATTTAGTTAATTGATTAAAGTACCACAGCTATGCTTAAATTAAATAAAATATAACTTCGTAGCTTCTACTAGCTAAAAATCATACCTAGTTGCATTGATTATTTTCTTAAAGAGACAACCAACGCAAAACAAGTAAAAGAATTCAAAAAGGGTTTTAAAGCGCTTCGCAACACTCATAAACGTGTCAAAAGCGTTTCAAAATTTCCAAACCCTAATCGGGGTTTGAGAATAAAAATCACAACACTTGAAACTTCGCAAAAGTCGTATCAAAACGTCGGAAAAATATGCGCAACACTTACAAACGTTGCACAAGTGTGACAAGAGGCATTCTTTTAAATTTAATTTATTAAGGTTTGAAAACAGTTTTGCAACACTTATAAGTGTTGCAAAAAGCTTGTCAAAAATCTCAAACCCTAATTTTACACATGTCTAACTCTTTAGGCTCCATTCCTCACGCGTTCTGCTTCTCAAAGTCAAGCTTGCACGCCTACTAGAGATACCAAGCGTGGACGTCATGCTCCATTCTAAAAATTTAAAATTTACTTTTTTGCCCTAACATGTGAGGATGAGCACAAGAGTAAAACATGAACTTCTAGTCTTCTGGCAAGACTCTTTCAAACCCTAATTTTTAAAGAGAGGGAGACATCTTTACCTCTCTTGCTTCCAATGTGTATGCTAGTCAAGCAACTAAGCCTACACGACTATTTTCAAGACAAAACTTCAAAATAGAGCCAAGCTCACACGACTTGTATTTCTTGTCTAAAGTTGACAAATTTACTCTTTTACCCTCAACGTGTGAGGCTGAGTACAAAGAGTAAAACATGAATATCCTGCTTCTTATAAAAAATTTGAGACTCTCACATAAGAACCAATGCTAGTCCACTTTTCTTCTATTTCACGTGAGAGGACGAGTTTGACGTCCCTCATTTTCTATTTCACGTGAGGACAAGTTTGATGTCTCCCCTTCTTATATTGACGTGAAGCAAAGTGTGACGTCCCCCTCCTATATTTAGTGAGAGGGCAAGCTTATGTCCCTCTTCTATTTTCATGTGAAAGACAAATTTGGTCCCCTCCTCTTATATTCACGTGAATTTTCTGGTTTAAATATTTTACGGTTTCAACAAATCTCAAAAATCCTAAAACTATACTAGGCTTCTCACGAATATTTTTATAAGAGGTTTCACTACAATTTTTCATGTTCAGCTGCATACTCTTATTAATGCAAAATTGACCAAGATGGATACACTATTCTATATTCACAAATAAATGCATATTTATTTTATCCTAGCCTACTAGACTCCTCAGTTAGTCAAGCAGGACACATTTATTTTATTCTAGCCTGCTAGACTCCTCAGTTAGTCAAGCAGGACACATTTATTTTATTCTAGCCTACTAGACTCGTCAGTTAGTCAAGCATGACACATTTATTTTATTTTAGTCTGCTAGACTCATCAACTAGTCAAGCAAGACATGTTTCTTCTAGTCTGCTAGACTCATCAGCTAGTCAAGCAGGACAAGTCTTCAATCAAGAGACCCATTGAGAAGGTCTCAATCGAATTAACATTAGTATTGTTTAATATTACAATATTACCCGAGACATCAAATGTCAAAAATGGGGGGATATTAATTAGGGTTTTGGACTGGCGGTCTATGACATGTGGTGCAACAGTACGCCCACTAAAGAGAAGTTCTGGAAAGATCGATAGCAGTTGAGTAGAGGAGTGGGAGGTTGAGTAACTGACTATTCAACCTTAATCGAAGTGGAGAGCAGTTGTCAACACCTTCTCCACTTCACTACTACTCAATCATCGACAGTTTCTTCCAGAAAAGAAGTCTAGTGGTTACAATAGATATGGTATAAATAGATGTTCAACAAATTGAACAAGGAGAACAACTTTTGATACAAGTTTTTACGTAAGTCTGAACAACAGAGCAATTTTGAATTTCCTAGTTAAGCATTAAAGAACTTGGATATCCAATTGTTCATATCTATTCACTCTGACCTTATTCTTCTCTCGCTTCCCTCCCTAAGACCAACCCTTCTCTTTCTCATTTTGTGACTGAACAAGACTGGAATGGCCATTGCTTGGTTTAGGCCAGAATTGTACAGATTGCTCTCTCGAATCTAAACAAAGTGCGATAACATCACAAATGTTTTAAGGATTGATGAATTGTCACCTGCTCACCCCATTTTCCCCAAAATAATCTTCGATTCGTTTTTCCCCACAAACAAGTACGTAATTTTATGGCTTAATTTCTCCCAAAACTCTGTATCAAACAACAGATCTTGACTCGGGGGCAACACGGAAGTAGCCCCCATTTACCTCAACAGTCGTCACTTGGACCATTTGGACCTCCGATAACAAAACCTCCACAATTGGTAGGAAATTTGACCCCATCATCAAAGATAGCAGGGCCACCATGAATAACTGGTGTTGAAATTCCTGCTACGATATATAAAATCATCGTAAACAAGAAAAATATAGAACGCTTCATATTTAACAGAATCAAAGGATTCTAACTAACTCAAAATATAAGAGGACGTGAATATGATGTTCTCAACTTAAAACCCAACTTGTGCAACCAGTCTTTTATAGAGAAAAGTTGCACAAATTTAGAGTTGATGACACCAGATGGTGAATAAAACTATTTAGCTAAAAATGTACCAACACACTTTTGGTTCACAAGACTATGCCGTAGAAAAAAATACTCCCTTCGTTTCTAGAAAAGTGTTACTATCATTTTTTCAGTTTGGCCTAATTTTAGGCTAAAATGAAAAGGTGATAGTAACACTTTTCTAGAAACAGAGGGAGTAACATACTAGCCAAAAGATTATCAGTTTTCTATTAATTAAAAAAGTTATTTACCAAATGATAATGTAGTTTATTTGTACGACTTAATCTTAATTATTAAACCTACTATCAATATGGTTTTTCATAGTGTGTATATAAATTGATAAACCGACTGATTTGATCAAAATAAATTTGATACATCATGTCAAAAATCAATCTAATAGGGATGGATATATAGAGATGTAAAATGTGCCGACCCAGCACAACACATCCCATTTAGAGGTGAATCCACCGTGTTACATGTCGTGCTGTGTTAAAAAATAAGACGTGTTGTGTTGTGTCGTGTTTGAGGACGTGTTATGCCGTGTTGTGTTGTGTTGATACATTTATTTTATATTTTTCAAAGTTGATATTTTCCAGATATTTAGATATTATATACGTTGTGATATAAATAACACAACATAACGAAGATAAGTATCAAAAATTAGTTAGAATAAACATTTTTTCGTAAAATATACAAAAAATGTGTCGTATTATGCCAAATTATGTAGTGTTTTATACATATTATGACGTGCTTTCTTAGCGTGTTGTGTTATGCTGTGTTGTACCACGTGCTAATCCGTACCACGTGCTAATCCGTACCACGTATTGTGCTATGTCATTGTGCCGATTAGTCTGGTCCAACACAACACATAAAGCTGGCATATTATGTTGTACTGGGCTAATTCACGTGCTGAGCTGATACATCCCAATTTACACCTCTATGGGTATATATATGATTGATTTATACGAGAGCCAATGATGCCCATAAATTTTAATTATATACTTCATCATTGTATTTCGTATTTTTAATTTTGTAACCTTAATTTGTTCTGGCTTACACTTTGAAGTTAGTAGGATTGAGACCCATTAACCCAATGAAAAATGGATAATGATTTTTCCAATCACCTGCTAGAGTACTTTTACCTTTTTTTTCCTGTTTTTTCAAAATTTTATTGTATCTACAACTCTTTTCTTCTTTTTTTTTTTTTTTTTTTTTTAAATTTAAATTAAATAAAAATTGGTTATCAAAGAGTTTATTTCTAGCTGTGTGAATCATTTTTGATTTGTTAATAGGATTGTATGGTACACAAGAGCAAAAATATAAGAAATTTTATCATAAACATATAGGTAGAAGAGGTCGATGTCATTGTAATATAATGATAAAGTAATTAGGTGAATGATATCAGTGATCTGAGTTCGAAACGTTTGTTATGGGTAAAAGAGTACATGATGAAACGTTTGTTATGTTTACATTTCATGGAACGGGTGCCGTGGTATCACATGCTCTGTTGTGCTTTATTATTTTGGTTTCTTTTGCTTCGGTTAAGCACATGTTAGCATATGTTATGTTCTCTTCCCACTTAGATTCTCGTATAAAATAAATTAAAAACCTAATGTTCAAAATATTCAGATAAACGATTACTACTCTAAGAATATTCGATTTATTTGTTAAATTTGTTGAATCATCACAAGAATGTAACTTCTCAAAGTTAAAGTCATAATGGTTGTTAGTTTAAGAGCATGACGACTCTTAAAAGTCGTCGTGGTTTTATTTTTTACCATGACAATTTTTCATGAAGTTTTTTCAGGCTATGAAAACTTTACCTTGATCATAACATTAAACTTAAATAGTTAATCTAGATTGAAATCAAAGCAATTGTCTTTCAAGACGTGATAGCATTTATCATGCTTAATTTGTTTGTGATGGATAAGCTCATATCGGAAAAGAGCATAGTTCTATGAAAAAACAAATGAATAATAAGTTAGTATTATTCAAACCTGATTTGATGAACAACTTATTAAGATACTTACTCGTCTCTAAATGGACAATGCAGGATGACTTTCCTTAATGTCAGACAATTTCTCCTTAAGATCAACCAATTCTTGGAAGAGCTTATTAATAGGAGCCTAGAGGTGGAAGGAAATGAAGAGTGTAGTTCATTTTTCTAGTTCACAAATGTAGTAGTTTAGTTTAAGATTTTTATTTTTTTCTTTATTTTTATTTTTTTTTCATTGTAATGGAGTAATCTTTCCATTGGGTTGAAGATGAAGCCAATTATTTTCTACAAGAAATTATGGTAATCTCTAATAAATTATTTTTTTGGATTTAAATGTTTTATTAATTGATTTTTAATAACAACTTCATACTTTAATCGTTTTTGAATAGTCTTCGGCTACCGATCTTTTATAAGCGAAGGAGATTATACTTTTTTGGTATAACAAAAGTTGTAATTATTATTTTAACTGTAATATATTCTGAGACATGAGATTGGTTTCGATATTGTCTTGAGTGATAATACAATAATTTTTAGAGATGAATGGGTGTTTTATATAATTAAATTGGTGGAATCATAAACCCTAGTTTCCTTTAATTTGGTTATATGTTTATCTTATTAGTTTAATATTTTCTAAATCCATTTATTTATTTCATCTTTTTAGCATAATTTACTTGTAAGTTAAAAGTAGCAATTAATGAGTCTCCGTGAACGACCAGTACTTGCATACTACCCAATCGATAGATGTGCATTTGCGGTATCATATTAAAATCCAATCAAGTTTTTGGCGCCGCTTTCGGGGACTATTAATTTGTTATTTTTAATTTATTATAAGTTTTGTATATATTAGATTAGTTTATATTTTGTAATTTATTTTTCTTTCATTTATTTTTCTTGATTTTATTCTTGGAATTTTCTTATTTTTGATGTACAAATTTTGTTGGAAATTAAAAATGGAAAGCGGGATTTGCTAACAAAGGTAAATAAATATCTTAGATTTAATTTAATTTGATTTGATTTTATTTTATTTGTAAATAATTAAGTTAAGAAACTTTCTTTTTATTTTTAGTTAGATTTTTATTGTTGTTATCTTTTATTATTTTCCTTTAAAAAAAACGTGCACACACCATATTGCATCGTTAGACTACCGAATTTAGGAAAACTTATGGAAAAGTACGTTGAACTCGTGTCGTTGGCCTTATGGGAGTTACCAGCCGAAATTCCACAAGCCTTAGCCTCGTACCTTTGACTAGTATTTGATTGTAGATATATTTTACTAAGGTAACCTGGGCTTACCTATTTTAGTCGAATATTTGCACTGCACTAATAAAAAAATAAAAATATCAAATTGGTATTATGAGGACCAATACAGTGCATATCGACCTGATTTTCAAAATGGACAATGTCCTTACTATGACCATAGCGTGGATAGTACTTGGGACCACTACCAACCCTCTGGAGGTCTATCCGCACGTGCAATGGTCATATGAACCGGCAAATAAACAATATTGTAATTAGTATAACGTGTGTTCTCCGTCTTTGGAGGATTTAATTAAACAGTTGATATCTAACACTTCTTATGATGCTAGTCTTTCTTTAGAAGATTCACTCAAGTAGTTGACTAAAAATTCACGTAGGAGAGACTTAGTGTGGGAACAAATTCATGAGACCTTTAGAGAAATCAAAGAAAAACTGTCAGCTGCTAGTGAACTTAATTGCCAATATAGTGTTACCAATTTTTTCTTTTATCATACCGATAAATTTTTACCTAATATAGAGGACGAGGTTAGAATAAGAGACACTACTTGTATAAATAATTTTGTCCAAAATGAAATTCAGGTGTTAGAAACCCATCATCCTGTTGATATGGTTTACCCGGACCATAATACCGTAATTGATTTTGTTTTTCCACCAAACACTTTTCTTTCAAATGTGGGAACGTATGGATTTCAAATGTGTCAATTCATAAATTTTGGAACCAAACCCGAATATTTTGGGAAATTAGAATCGACACATTTTTCTAAGAATGACCACCACTCTCATATACTTTATTGTGGTCAATTGTATAAGTCAAATACGATTGACTTCAAGGATCCACATTTATTTCGATTATTATTATATGATCCGTAAATTGTGACTAATCCTTTTTTGATCTGGATGAAGACTTTAAACTTAGCGCTCTATGGGAGACAAACCATATGCTTCTGGTACACGATGATGGTAATATATTTCCCTATCTCTTTACTATGATTATTATTAATCTTTGTTCATGCTTTCATTCATTTATATTTAGAACATTGAGAACTATGTTCAGTTCAGGTTTGGGGTAAGAGAGAAAAAAAAATTAAAATTTTTAGTTGTACCAAAAACTCCAAAATCTAGAAACTTGTGAACTTAATTTAGGATGACACTAACCATTCTAAGTAGATGGAAACAAACCTCTTGGCGGTAGGAGTTGAGGGACCCAACTAAATGGTCTATTCATAAATAAAAAAAAACATAGCTCAAGTGTTAGAAATAACATGATAGTCGTCACCATATCTTGGAGTCATCACCATATCACGTTCTGTTTTTATTTTTGCAACTTTATGTATTTATCTAAGTGATTTGGTGGGGGCACTAGTATCGCCTTGTTGTCGCCGCTAGGATGAAGTAGAGTGATTGAGATCAAGCCCCATTATTTTATTGAACTAGACAAATTAAAAATTAATAATAAATATAAAAAAAAATTGAGTATTAACACTTGGATAGCAATATGTGTGTTCTCCTTGTCTCCGTCGCCTAAGCAAGCGTGTAACGCAGGATCCATGAGAACTATCTTGTAATCTGCTGAAAAGGAGCATGCACTTGGATTCAAAATATCTAATCATGTTGTCGATACATTCATAATAAAATAAAATAATAATAAATAAATCGATCGTTGGGGCCCTTGTATATACCAGTTGAGTTGATACTAGAATTAGGATTCAGACCAATGGATGCGTATCTCAATCCATTAGGGTTCATCTTGGCATGACATTCGTACAAATATTATGGGAAACACCATTCACCTTAGTCAACATGCCACACTTCTATCTCCATATCCATCTTCTTAATCTATTCATGTGATTCTGGTTTATTAAATTCCGAGTATCGTGGTCTATTGTACGACTATCTGAGTAAAGTTTTGTTTTCTTATATATGAATTTTAGTACGCTTGAATGCAAACTCGTGTACGACAATTGGATTCAAAACAGGGTAATTGCTCCCATAGCCAAAGAATTTAGTAGCCAACTAAATATCATGTTTAGTGTCTACCCTCAATCAATCACAAGTAGCTAAAATTTGGGGTAAAGGTTTTGTGGGGTATACCTCTTGTAAACCCTCATGGGACAAAACTCGTCTACTGGGGCCACATAGGGGTTTAAAGGCTTGTTACACATGCTTAGTATAGTCGCGATTCCTGTAAAAGTGAGTTAGGATTTTTATTTCATTTTTAAGTTAGATTTTCATTTTAGTCTTGCTCGAGGAGTAGTAAACTATAAGTTTGAGGGTATTTGATAAGCGCATAATTTATATATTTTTACCACCTTATTTCTATTTGTTAAAACTTATTTTTGTACTAATATCATTAATTTTTATGTTTTGCAAATTTTATTAAATAAAAGCTCGCCGGACTAAAATATGGAAATTTGCCCGTAAAATGAAGAAAATGACAACAAATACGTTGAAGTTTTCTTTCCTATGGAAGCATGCATGTGTGTTTACCTTTCATTGGTAATCTATGAAAATGCGACATAATACGTTGCACCGTGAAGCATGGACCCTAGCCAACGAAATCATTTGCAATATATTAATTAAAATAAAAGAAGATTTGAAGATATTTTGTTAAATGAAGAAAATGAACAAAAGAAGGAAGAACATAAAAGTGCTATCTAAAAAATCCATATACTTGTCATGTGAGGAATATCTTCTTACATATATGCATAGATGTAATATACTACATTAATGATATGAAGATATTGAGAAATTAACGGTGTGGTATTGAAGAATATATAAATAGAGGTGGAAGCAGATGAAGAGTGGAGTTTATTTTTCTAGTTCACAAAAGCAGTAGTTTAGTTTAAGATTTTATTTTTCTTTCTTTTTATTTTCTTTTTATTGTAATGGAGTAATCTCTCCACTGGGGTTGAAGATGAAGCCAATTATTTTCTATAAGAAATTCTGGTAATCTATAATAAATTATTTTCTTGGATTTAAATGTTTTATTAATTTCTCTTCAATAACTGTAATGACCCGACCTTCCACCGATACTGTCCCCACTTAGCCACTGCGGTTATCCGGCAGTGTGGGGTTTTCAACGGGCACCGCTGCAGTTATCCAGCAGCAGCTTCCCAGGAGGTCACCCATCCCTGGATTACTCCCGCCCGAGCACGCTTACCTGCAGAGATTTTTGCCAACTCTGAGCCAGTTGTGCTGAAAAGGCCTCGGTGTTAG
>JAJJMC010012549.1:5614787-5660424 GCA_023531435.1 Papaver californicum
GGAAAGGACAAACCACTACTTATATTCCGAATCGGGGTATTACAATAACATCTTCATACTTTAATCGTTTTTGAATAGTCTTCGACTACTGATCTTTTATAAGCGAAGGAGACTATATTGTTTTGGTACAATAAAGTTGTAATTCTTATTTTATATTTCGAGACATGAGATTTACAACCCTTTAAGTAAACTCTCTGTCTAAAAATACGTTAAAATCATCATGGTTTTTATTTATCGACCATGACGACTTTAAATGACTAGTAGATATTAAGGGTTGAAGTCATCATGGTATTATTTATAGACCATGACGACTTTTTTTAGGAATGGTTTGATTTTGGATTTTGTAATATTATTTCATTAAAAAGGAAAATACTTAACATATTTCATAGCATTATATTGAAGGAAAAGACTTAGCATTGACCATAACATTAAACTTAAATAGTTAGTCTAGATTGAAATCAAAACAATTATTTTTCAAGACTTGATAGCATTCATCATGCTTAATTTATTTGCGTATGGATAAGCTCATATCAGACAAGAGCATAGTTCTATGAAAAAACAAATGAATAATAAGTTAGTATTATGCAAACATGATTTAATGAACAACTTATTAAGATACTTACTAGTCTCCAAATGGACAATGCAGGATGACTTTCCTTAACGTCAGAATTTTTTTCTTTAAGATCAACCAATTCTTGGAAGAGCTTATCAATATGAGCTTATTAATAGGAGCCTAAGGGTGGAAGCAGATGAAAAGTGCAGTTCATTTTTCTAGTTCACAAGAGCAGTAGTTTAGTTTAAGATTTCTATTTTTCTTTCTTTTTTATTTTCTTTTTATTTTATTTTCATTGTAATGGAGTAATCTCTCCACTGGGGTTGAAGATGAAGCCAATTATTTTCTATAAAAAATTCTAGTAATCTCTAATAAATTATTTTTTTGGATTTAAATGTTTTATTAATTGCTCTTTAATAACAACTTCATACTTTAATCGTTTTTAAATAGTCTTCGGCTACTGATCTTTTATAAACGAAGGAGATTATACTGTTTTGGTATAACAAAAGTTGTAATTATTATTTTAACTGTAATACATTCCTAGACATGATATTGGTTTTGATATTGTCTTGAGTAATAATATGAATAATTTTTAAGAGATAAATGGGTATTTTATATAATTAAATTGGTAGAATCCGAAAATCCTATTTTCCTTTAATTCGGTTATTTGTTTATCTTATTAGTTTAATATTTTCTAAATTCATTTATTTTATCTTTTTAGCATAATTTAGTTGTAAATTAAAAGTAACAATTAATTAGTCTTCGTGAATGACCAATACTTACATATTATCCAATCGGTAGTCGTGCACTTACGATATCACATTAAAATCCCATCATTAAATAGGAAATAGCTGAAGTCCAAGCAGAATCATCGAAAAAAGCCATAACTAGGTTGTGAGACGTCCATTTAAGTTGAATAGAATATTACTGGAACACCAAAATATAACTACTAAGGGAAGCCAGTTGGGTTCATATGAAAAAAGTGAAAGAAATATAAAACCATAGTAATTGCTCTTGGCAACATTTTAGCCAAAACGAAGAAATAGAAAAAATGAAAGAAATATAAAACCATAATAAGTGCTTTTGGATACATTGTGGCCAAAGTAAAAAGAAAAAAAATGAAAAAAAAAATAACATAAAAATGAAAGAAATATGAAACCATAGTAACTACTTTTGGCTACACTGTGGCCAAACCAAAGAGAAAAGGGTAACCATAGACACAATGTCTGCTCTTAGGATGAATAATCATCCCATAAATAGACAATAGTTGGTCTATCGTATATTTATTTTTGATAGTCCCATGGTCCCAATTTAAAGTTACTAGAGGCAGAACTAAAAGGTTAGACCATCCGTAGGTGTTGATATAGCGCCTCTCATCACTTTTGAATTTAAGAGGATGCATTTTTATATCAATATATGGATCCCTAGTAAAAAAAATCTAGAAACAAAGCCTTAGAGGGTGTTTGTTTTTTGTACTATATAGTGATTTTCACTTCAAATGTCTTTAAAATGGTGGGACCCAAAAAAATGGGGTGTTTGTTTTTTGACTATATAGTGATTATCACTTCAAGTGGTGGTGATTTGAAGTAGCAAAAAGCTACTTCAATTTTACCACTTCAAATATTTACACTTACTACCCATTTTATCCTTTAACAACTATTATTATTCCAAACTCTATCCCCAATCTCTCACAAACCTAAAAATCTAAACTTTCACCATTCTCACTCTAAACTCCCACCACTTCTGCCACCACGCTTCTACTGGTGGTTACTATACATGATGATATGTCTTTCTTTTACTTCTTCTCTTGTAACCTCCGTTTTACAGAATAGTGAAGCTTCATATTTCTTTACAGTGATTTTTTTTTCCTTCAAAAAATACTTTTGATTCCGTGAAGCAATTTACACCATTTTCTTCCGGAAGATTTGTACCGTTCTTATGTTCTTTTTCAAATAATGAGATTCTTTTACTTCTTTTAACCTAGTTCATCAGATAAGTTAACAACACGATTTGGTTTTCGTTTAACTGCAGATTAAAATTATTGTTAGGGTTCCTGTAGATTAATATTGTTAGCGTTTTTCATTATACTTCTTCTTCTGCCCTAATCGTATGATTCAGATCCTTTACTATTCTTCTGCCTTTGTAAGAAACATATCTGAGGGTAAAATAGACAGTTGTAACATAAAAAACACTTTAAAGTGAAAAAACAAACACATAACAACATTTAAAAGCATTTGAAAGTGCCTAAAAGACAAACACACAGTACTTCACTGTATAGTGAAAAAAAAAATAAACACCCCCTTAGTCTATATCTAGACTGTTCTTTTTGGTCTACGGTTAGTGTTTCGGTCCCGATTTGTTTGATTTCTTTCCCTACGCAAATGATAAACTTATCTATCCATAAAAAAAAAATCCCAAAGATGAGCCAAAAAACAATGTCTACAAAGACCAAAAGGAGTAGTAGTCCACATGAGAAACGGTACCACCAACCCAAACAAACCAATTTTAATTCTTATAAACATGTTGTTCATCGCAACAACATCCATTCCTATTTCTTCTTCTTCTTCTTCTTCTTCTTCTATGATACGATTTCAAAAACCACTTTCTCAATTACGGCGTTATATAAAAAATCATTATCCTCTTATTTCTCCTAAACATCTTACCAAATCCCTACCTTGTCCTCTCTGGTCTTCTTCTTTCTCTTTCTGTCTGAACCAACTCCATACATCAGTCAGATCACCTTCTTCTTCTTTTTCCACTGCTCCTTTCTGTACTTTTTCTTCGGTTACGCCATTAATGGCTTCTCAGAATCCATCTCCAGTGGTTTCTTCTTCACAAGAAGAAGAAGTTGTTGAATTGAAAGATAATCCATTGTTGAGAGATTTTGATTTTCCTCCATTTGATGTTGTTGAAGCTAAACATGTTCGTCCTGCGATTAGAGCTATATTAAATGAGCTTGTAAGTATAGATACGGATAAGATTTTATTTTTTTAATTTTGGATTTTTTTACTAATGGATTGCGATATTTTGTAGGAGAATGAATTGGTTGAATTAGAGAAATCAGTAGAACCAACATGGCCGAAATTAGTAGATCCATTGGAGAAGCTTGTAGATCGATTACAAGTAGTTTGGGGAGTTGTGAATCATCTTAAGTCTGTTAAGGATTCAGCTGATCTCCGTTCCGCCATCGAAGAAGTTCAGGTACTGTTTTGTTGATTTTACTTGAGATTTTGTTTGATTGCAGTTTTCCGGAATCTAGGTTGTGATACTTTTTTTTTGTTTGTTTGTAGCCAGAGAAAGTTAAATTTAATCTTAGGTTGGGACAGAGCAAACCTATTTATAATGCATTCAAAGCTATTCGAGAGTCCTCAGATTGGCAAACATTGAGTGGTGCTCGTAAACGTATTGTTGAAGGTAATCGGTCGTGCATTTATGCCTCTAAGTAGAATTGTTAGCTATTTATGTGTTTCTGTACATTTTATGAATGTCTTATGCTAGGACATGAGCTCGAGCTATCGAGTGTGTCAGTTTCTACTGATTATACTTGTTTGTTGTGGTGGCTACAGTGTAACTGTGTTACCGGACTATACGTGGTTAGTCCTTTGAGTTTTTCTCTGAAGTTTTAGTTTCTGTATTTTGTTGTGCAGGCCAAATAAAGGAGGCTGTTCTTAATGGTGTGTCGCTGGAAGATGATAAAAGGCAACAGTTTAATAAAGTGCAACAGGTTTGTTCTAATGCACACAATTGATATGATTTATCTCTTTATGAACATATATATTTATTCTCCTTTGCAACTACTGTGACACATTTTATTTTTCTCCTTCGCAACATCTGAACTCATTTAATAAGGTATAGCAAATGCTTCTGTTGACCTATTGAAGAACACACCTACACAGAAATTTTAATGCATGGAACAGGGTTAGGGATTAAAAGTAAAAAAATCAACATACAATATAAATCGATGCAATTGGATTAGCCTATAGTGCATTTTCTTGACATCAACGTCTAATATTGAAAAGTTTGAGAACAAGAAGTTGTTAATGTTAAAATTTTGTTTGATGCGTGTTGGTCATTTCCTCTTGTTAACGTCGACATGGTTTTTCAGGAATTAGAAAAGTTATCCCAGAAGTTTGAGGAAAACGTTTTGGATGCCACAAAAAAGTTTGAAAAGTTAATTACTGATAAGAAGGAAATTGACGGATTGCCTGCTTCAGCACTTGGTCTAGCTGCACAAACGGCAGCATCCAAGGTATCTCATGTTGAAATGCCAGCCTGTTTAGTAGTGTTTCATGCTTTATCTTGTTTTGTTTCGAATTTTGTGCATTCTTAAAGTTTTCTCTCATTAGGGGCATGAAAAAGCTACTGCTGAAGAGGGTCCATGGATGATAACACTGGATGCTCCAAGCTTTCTTCCTGTTATGCAACATTCACGCAATCGTTCATTGCGAGAGGAAGTCTATCGAGCCTATGTAACACGTGCATCTAGTGGAGATCTGGACAATTCCCCAATTATTGACCAAATTTTAAAGCTTAGGTTGGAGAAGGCTAAACTTCTTGGTTACAACAACTATGCTGAGGTATGATCTATTATTTGTATGTAACACTTCTTCATTTCAGAGTCTTAAAGCAAACATTTCCTGTCCAGGTTAGCATGGCAATGAAAATGGCTACCTTTGAGAAAGCAGAGCAACTCCTTGAAAAGCTCCGAACTGCTTCTTGGGATGCTGCAGTTCAAGGTAGCATGACTAATTTACACTTGTTATTTTTCCAATATTGCATGTTTTGAAGGTTTAAATTGTTTTTTTTTCTTCTGTTGCATTTTCATGAGAAATTTGGTTCTTTTGTGGTTCCCTCGCAAGTGTTAGTCTTTAAGTCCTTTATTGTATTCTCCCAATATTAGAATCAGTTACGGAGTACTATCAAAGTAACTTTACGGTTTTATATAGTTTATAAGACTTGGTATCTACTCGTAAATGAATTTGAATTTCCGTTTTATTTGGTAAATCCTTTTAGTTGTAGGAACCAATCATCCTAAGCTGTATGCCGTTAATGTTCTTTTCTTAATGTATAGTAACTAGGATGGCCCACCTTTTGTACTCTGCAGGAAAATGCATGTTAAGTCAGAAACTTTTTGTTCTTAACTTGTAGAATCCTAAATATCTATTTTGAATCTATATATGAAGAACAAACTAACAGGCAAACAAGTGCTTATCAAGTTGGTGAAGGATTTAATTGAGTTCATTTTTTTCTCTCAGATATGGAAGACCTTCGGAAGTTTTCACAAGAGCAGGGTGCTGCAGAAGCCAATGATTTAAGTCACTGGGATATTAGCTTTTGGAGTGAGAGACTGCGTGAGTCAAAGTATGACATAAATGAGGTATGCATCACAGGTCTCTCTGATTTGCTTGAAAATTTCAGCAACTTATTTTGGCGTTCATACTATTTAACTGTAGTTTATCTAGTAAAGCTTGAACTGGTTGCTAGTCACCATTTTGATGTTTTAATAAGTGTGTATATATATATTACTACCATACATATTGTTGGTTTTTTTTTTGGTCATCTGGCATGGAGAAGGAACATTTTGAACTCCTATTTACGTTAGATTCGTCTAGCATGATCAAAGTTTAGGGACTGGCTACAGATCAGAAGGGGTAAAATAATTAAGAAAAAAGGCTTGAAAATTAGAATTTCCTTGTGCGTGTTATTTTGTGATAAAAAGTAGGCTCTGTAGTGGAAGCTTGATTGAAGATTCCTTACAAACTTAGACGCCTGTTGTTTAACTTTGCTTGAATTTTACAGGAGGAGTTGCGCCCATATTTTTCATTGCCAAAGGTCATGGATGGCCTTTTCAGCCTTGCAAAGACACTGTTTGAAATTGATGTTGAGGCAGCTGATGGCTTAGCCCCGGTAATTTTTTGCACTTGTTTTCACTTTTCGTATACTTACTAATTTGATTCCTGTAGGCTGTAATACCATCTATAGTTCGTGTCTAAATGATATGCGACTGTTGTTTTAGGTCTGGAACAATGATGTCAGATTCTACCGGATCAAAGATTCCTTAGGTAATCCCATTGCGTATTTCTATTTTGATCCATATTCTCGTCCTTCTGAAAAACGTGGAGGGGCATGGATGGATGAGGTTGTTGCGCGAAGTCGTGCTCTTGCACGTGACGGTGCCTCTGCTAGATTGCCTGTTGCTCATATGGTGTGCAATCAGTCACCCCCGGTTGGGGATAAGCCAAGCCTTATGACCTTCCGTGAGGTAAATTTCATAAACATTTCATTCCAGACAAGTATCAGATGAACTAAATTGACCCTTCATCCTTGTTATTTGCCGGGGCTTTGTAAATCATGGTGGTGGTCTAACAGATGGCTAACGTGGATAGTTTTCAGGATTGATGAAATTGCTGCCAAATCTAACACACAGACATCTGACTCTTTAGGGGTTTTACAAACAGAATGCCTCAAAGTTCCTTTTATATAATGTGGAATCAGAGACCATCGGAGATTATGTGAACTTGAATTTTGGTGTAGCTATATATTGATAATTCATGTAGTGGACTGACTGTGCTATCTGAATATCAGTGGATGAGTTGCATATTGAAACCCATGTTCAGATTTTTTCCATTGTTGAGGATATGGAAGTGTATCCATTGATTTTTTACTTAGTTTTCTAAGAGGTCTTGCTGAATGTTATAAACACATTGCTGGTATACGATAAATGCAGGTTGAGACTGTTTTTCATGAGTTTGGTCATGCGCTCCAACATATGCTCACTAAGGAAGATGAGGGTCTGGTTTCTGGTATTCGGGGGATAGAATGGGATGCTGTTGAATTGCCTTCTCAGTTCATGGAGAATTGGTGTTACCAAAGGTGATTATAAATTTTCAAATTATTGTACCTGTTCTGTTATTTCCGAGACTACAATAAATGATTTTTGTTATTCTGTTTAAGTGAAAAAATATATATTATTGAAAAGAAAGGGTTTAGAAAGATGGTCACACTGATCTAGAACAGAAATGAATTATTGTTTATGAAATTTCTCAAAGCAAATGTATACGCCTTGTTAACATATGAACCTTTTCATTTATGCTAGGGATACGTTGATGAGCCTTGCAAAACACTATGAAACTGGAGAGACGCTCCCAGAAGAAGTTTACTTGAAACTTCTTGCAGCAAGGACTTTCCGTGCAGGGACACAGAGCCTTCGCCAGGTTAGTTGGTACAAATACATGTCCGTTTAAAATTTATAGCCATTTCGGAGTCCTTAAAATTGAGTCCCCGATCCATAATGTATTTCATGAAACAATCAGTAATTTGGACCATAATGTGACGCTATGCCCTTTTAGCACTGAAGATGCAATTGGTAATTTGGTATTGGGTCAACAAAGTGGTGGTGATTGCATTTGAATCTACCAAATGTTTAATAGCTAGGCTGGTAGACCAACAAACAGTTAGTGAAGATGGAGAGAACTATATGGAGCTTGCCTAGCTGAATTTATCGTGGTAAAAATGTCCTTGTGAACAATGAGGGGAAGGAAGATATCCCATATGACTTTTGTTGTATGAAGAGACATGTGATTCTTTACATATTTTTCAATGTTTTGCAGATACGATTTGCAAGTACAGATTTGGAGCTTCATGGGAGTTACATTCCTGGTGGGTCAGAATCTATCTATGATATTGATCGACGAGTGGGCGAGAAAACTCAAGTTATTGCACCACTGCCAGAGGATAGGTTCCTTTGTGGTTTTAGTCACATCTTTGCAGGTTCGGAATTTAACTTACTCAAGGTTATTCCTTAGTTGCTAGATTTCCTCGTCTCCATCCATGAGTTTTAATATTTATTTTTGGACATTGCAGGTGGATATGCAGCAGGATACTACAGTTACAAGGTAACTTTTTTCTTTTTTGACGTTACATGGTACATAACTAGATGTGCAGATCTTTTGGCTGAATTAAGAACTTGCTAATTTTATATCTATCTAAAACCATAAGATGATCTAGTTTCTACCCCATATATTACTTAAACTAACTTGTCTAAATTAAATTTTGCAGTGGGCAGAGGTGTTATCAGCTGATGCTTTTTCAGCATTTGAGGATGCTGGATTGGACAATGAAAAGGTACGAGTGTTAAAACCTGCAGGATCATTAGAATTGCTATCGGTTCCATGCCTTAAAATTGCCTTTCTTTGAAAGTATGTATGTAAATAGCATATGCTTATTATTTATATCAGTATCTTTTGTTTCTTATTCCTAGTGTTAGAAATGGTTGCTTTGCAATCTGTTTGCGTCAAGAAACCTTGTGATGGTAGTATGAGTGTGAAGGTTGTGGAATTACTTAAGTAACTTGTACTTGCACATCTTGCAACAGGCTGTCAAAGAGACTGGTCGCAAGTTCCGTGAAACAGTTCTTGCTCTTGGAGGAGGACAACCCCCACTTGAGGTTAGTATTTGTATTTGCAATACCGTACATATATGCTTCGTTGCAATTTGCCGTTTCTGTTGAATAGATAAAGTGTTTGTTACAATCATCCACCTCACATCCGCCTTTAGTACACCACTTTTACATATTTTTCATAAATTCTCTCTTTTTTGTTCGAGCTGCATTGGACCTCACACCATTGTGTTAATTTCAACTGCAACAGAATTTTTTGCCATCAGTTTCTCCTAAATGAATTCTATCTAATTAGCATTATTTCCTTCTGTTAGGTTTTTGTTCAGTTCCGAGGGCGTGAACCTTCTCCAGAGGCACTTCTCAGGCACAATGGCTTATTAGCAGCTACGGCGTCTGCTTAGTTTGCCATCCCTCAATTTCTCTTTTTCATCATACATCAGAAATATACTCAAAGAGGCGGAATTGTGTTACAGACTTTTTATTTACAATCACTTTCCCAATAAGAATCTCCTACCGCCTTTTATTTATTAGGCTTCAGCTTGCTCTGGTGTATATGAATATTTAATAATTTAGAAAGAAAAAGGGGAAATATGAAGAAGAAGAAAATTGTTTTTCAAACTGCTGCTAGTTCTACAAAATCCGTAATGCCATTTCCTATTGCTATGCTTTTATGAAGCAGTCAGGGTTAAAGCGGGCTGAAATATGATTTTTTTCTTTCTTTATATTTACTTGATCCATCCGGCAAAGGCAAAATCTATATGGTGGTTCCACCAGACTTACCTTGACCTGCAGATTTTGATGCCTTCTGATTCCTTGCATCAGAGAGCTTCATTTTCTTCAGCTAGTCGGTCTTTTTTTTTGTCAGCTTCATCAGCCTTAAGCTTTCTGTCAGCTTTACTTCCAGCGAACTTCTCCTTTAAGAACTATACTTCATCTTTCAGTCCTTTAGAAAGTGGCTTAGGTATCCAATTTTGTGCCTAGAAGGTACAATCTCCCAGGGTCTTCTATCTATATCTACGTTTTCATCTCTAAGTGAGAGTAGAAGTTCACCAGGCAAATTGAGTTGCTTCACCTTCACTACCTCAACAGAAATGGATGGCATAAATGGTTCCAAAAGGGATGCTACTAACCCAACAGAAGTTCTCATATCAATGGCACATGAGGTTGGATCTTCCTTGTAAAGTTTCCAGAACTTTACAAGGAAGCACTTATTGCAAAATTCTTCGCTTGAAATGCTCATTGCAGTTTTCAGGCCTTGCTTAAGTTTAACCTTCTCCATTAATATATAAAACATTCTGTGTAGAGTTTTGCTTCCTTTCCTAAGCAACTTTTTTCACTCAAACTGAAACTTAAAAGTAAAAATCTAAGGATGAAAATATGGGATTGAAAGCTTCTAAATTCTGAGCAATTGGTTTCTAAGAAAGTGGTAAAGGTAAGGTTGGCTGCCTAATGGTAAACAATCAGCGACATATTCCCACTTACAAAATATCCAAGTCATGAGATGTAGAACAAAAAAAAAAAGACTTTAGATGAAAATCATCACATGATCTAAGTCTCCGAGTTCTTGCAGATGACACGTTTACGATTTTGCATCAGCTATATCAGAGCTTCTGGCACATATCCTTAATAAGCAAGAATGCAATGTTTGGTTAAGTGAAATTGGCAGAGGCCGCGCGAACGCGTACCCCTCAGAAACAAATTATGACGTAGACTCTCCCTCTTGGGGAGATCTTAGGCGAGCACCCCTCCTTAGTGTGCAATGGAGGTCGCTAACCTAGGCCATGGACCTTCTTGATCATCCATAGACCCCGTCCAGGTAAGTATGCTTCTACGATCCTATGTCTCAATCATTTGTAGCATCTCTTTTCTCATCTCTGTATGAACACAAACAATGTGGGACTAAACTGGTTGGGTGATCATTGTCTTGATTTCTAAGCTGTATAATCGTTTGGTGTAGTTTCAACGTTCAGTACCAGTGGTCTAGTGGTAGAATAGTATCCTGCCACGGTACAGACCGGGTTTGATTCCCAACTGGTTCATTTGTTTAATATAGGCATGATATTAATAATGTGGATTTATTATCAGTCCTTAGCATAGCAGGAGGATTAAATCTAAATCAAATTCCTTCAAAGATTACCTGTACCAGTGCAATTGGGAATTCCTAATCCCATGTCTTCTTTTGTTTCTCTAATGCTCAGACACCTACATTAACTTTTCCTACACATCCTGGTATAGTCTTTGATCTTGAGAGAGATCCATAAACCCGTCAATGTACGATCAGTATCAACCAAGGAACTCCTCGAGCCGAAGTAAAACCAGTTGTCGATCTCAGCGGAAAATTACCCTGGTTTGGTCCCTATAAGGGATACAAATTGTCATCAATTCGACCAGTCAGTTGCACATCGCCCCAATGCTTTCAAGCAGACAAACCAGTCAATACAAGCATTTACATTAGAAACCCAGTAACTCGTTGTGTCGGAAAAGGTAAGCTCATTTCAGATGTTGTGACTGTTAAATCTGACCCTGACAGTCAAAACACACCGGTTCCTCGAGTGGCAGGTTTGCATTTGGTTGTGCAGCAACTAGTAACATCTTTAGTGGACTTGCTAAAACTTCTAAAGGAGTGGCTGGTATTGGGCGTTCATCGTCCCTTTCTCTAGTTCACCGGTTCCCAAACATATTTGCTCTGGATTTACATTCGTTATTTGTTTGGCTGATAGAGTTTTAGATTAAATGATTAATCAAGCTACACATTTACACCAGCGTTCAAATTTTAATGGACAAAGTATAAATTTAGGAGTTGGTAGAGGTGCGCCAGGCCCTTGCAGTAGTGCAACACAAGGGCGACGCATGAGAACCCCAGTAGCAAGCTACTGTGATGGGAACTCCCCCATGAAAAAAATTAATTTAATATCGTGTGAGCCGATGGCTCACATATCAGATATTAAACTGATAAGAACAGATACTACACTTGATCTTAGCCAAAAGGCCGAGAAAGGTATGCTTGTTCTCAATTCTAACTTCTGATTTTATATTATCTCGTTTCCATTCCTGTGCTTTAACTATTCTATGTGGGACTAAATCTTAAGTTCATTGCTTTAGACAAGTTAAGTTTACTTGGGACATATTTGAACTGACATGAGTCCATGGGCATCGGATGATCTCAGTTTATTGTAAGACTAGAGAGCAACTTGAGGATTTCATGTGCCTCCTGAGAAGCAAAATCAGATCCAACGGAAGTCAGTGGTCAGGTGACTTCCGAGTGCTGCATCTGTACGCCTCCAAGGCAGATGCTCAGTTTGAGCCATGTTCTCATTGATTCTGCTTTGAGAATTTTTGGACTCAGCAAAATAAAGAAAAAGAAAAAGTGTAATAACAGCGGACCATACATTAGTAAACAGAAGCAAATCAATTCATATATGATATATTGATGGAAAACATAGCTACTAAATTTTATGTCTGTCAGGTTTCAAAGATCACTCTTGACATGCTTGTGCAATTTCTATAAGAAAATCACTACAATTTAAAAAACGGATGGCCAAAACAACGAACTTAGACTAACTGGCCCTGACCATGTCTGTAACTAGAAGAAGTTGTTTTTCAGAAACCAAGTAGGACTCCAAGTACTTATAGCTGATATAAGGGCTATATAAACCCCAAGTTCTCACATATCCAACATTAGAGGGCATTGTGTTAGAGAAAGGGGTGATCAATTAGCAAGGCGTTGTGTTGTAGAGATGTGCTTTTGATTGAAGGTGGATGATCGTTATTGTTTCGGTTATAATTGTTGGATATTTTCAAGATTGTTTGCCGCTATAACGGGGGATCCCGAGGGCATCGCCCTCCCAGATTTTTGGTTGACCTGACAGGCCAGGTCATGGGGGTCTAGGGGACAACGCCCCCTAGCAGAGTGCGAGAAAACATCTTGAGGAATTTTTTTTCTGGTTTTTGAAAATCTAATAAATTTTTGTTCAAAATTGAACAGAAGCGTCTCTTCCCATAAGTCACCATTAATGGTTTTTGGAAGTGTCTGTTGGAGATGAAGAGTATCTCTAATAGACATGAATCTCCTATAAGTAGCGAAGATATTATCTCATTCTAAATCATCAAATCAATTTGTTTTCTTTCTTCAAAAGCATCATCAGAACCTTATATTCATGTGTTCTTGGTTGGATCAAGAGCTACAAACCTTGAATCCAATTTCGTTGTTATATGGCTTTCATTGTATCCTGAAGGCATTATTTCGCATACCCGTTGTAATCGCTAATTTAACTGGGAGGGTAAAAATAATTGTCTAAAAGAAATCTTTTAGAGCCTAGAAAGTCAGAAGTACAACAACCTCTTTGTGATTTTTTCATCCTATGTTTAACCCAATTTTTCCAACAATAATTTGGATGTTTTACTACTATATTGGGATGTACTTGAATATCCCTAGTATTTCAACCACAAATTGTGAGTATAACAGCCTGGTTCGAGATGGTATAATGTGAGTGATTCTGTATTTTAGGAATTAAACTATTTACCAGCTCCTTTGATTCTTTGTTAAGTACTGCAATGGCTGGATGATGTGAGGTCATATGCGTATATATGGTTACTGTGTTTCATAGTCGGCCATGTTTTACATGTTTTGTGTTACATAACCTTCCAACTACCACCTGCAATATCTTAACTTTTGAAGTAGGCTTTTGATACAACGGAAGATGAGCTTGGTTTACCCATAAGAGGAGAAGGACTATTCTCAGTTATACCTTTGGAGCATATGCTTCAGCAAATTGCACTGGTCTGGGCAGAAGTATTGGAAGCTTGAATAAACAGATCATGAGTGTTTCTTCAAAACACAAAGTTTGGAATTGAACATTGTTGGGTTCCTCTCAAAAAGAGAAGCCCTACAAAAATAGGTGTATGTCGTTTATAAACGGCAAGCACACGGTATTCTTTAGTAAAAGGCGAAAGAATAGTTCGCTTTGTGCTTAACGCAAGGCTGCGTGAATTATTTAATGTGGGGAAGTGCAAACTATATACAAAGCAATTTGACTAGAGTTGTGCTTCCTATTTTATGTGGGACTAATTCATTTGTCACTTCAACTGAAACTTAAAAGTAAACCAAAGGATCAATATGGGCTTCAAAGCTTCTAAATGATTATCATTTTGTTCCCAAAGAGATGAAAAAGGGAAGGTTGTCTGCCTAATGGTACAGCACCAGAAAAATTCAGCAACATGAATGTGAATAAGATTCTCAATTAAACAATATCAAATCATAAGATCTAGAACCAAAAATAAAATAAAATAATATGATCAAAGTTGATTTGATTTGATTAATGTTTCCTAGTTACTCTCTGCATCCAAGTATTTCTCATGTTTCTTCAGATTAATAACTTTGCTGAAAATATGAACTCAATGCACATAAAAATATTAGGTGCGCAACTGCTAGATCCTTGAATATTTTGCATCAGCTAAGCAGGAGCAACGCTTCTGGCGCATTCCATGTAAGCAGTAACAATGCTTCTGGCTCAGAATGCAAGATTTAGTTTACGAAATTGGCAGGGGCCGCGCGAACGCGTACCCCCTCAGGAACAAATTATGATGTAGACTCTCCCTCTTGGGGAAATTTTAGGCGAGCACCCCTCCTTAGTGTGCAATGGAGGTCGCTAACCTAGGTCATGGACCTTCTTGATCATCCATAGACCCCGTCCAGGTAAGTAAGCTTCTACGTTCCTATGTCTCAATCATTTGTATCATCTCTTCTCTCATCTATGTATGAACACAAACGATATGGTACTGAACTGGTTGGGTGATGCATTGTCTTGTTTTCTAATTTGTATAATCGTTTGGTGTAGTTTCAACGTTTAGTACCAGTGGTCTAGTGGTAGAATAGTATCCTACCACGGTACAAACTCGGGTTCGATTCCTGGATGGTGCATCTTCATTTTGTTCTTGTGCAACACTCATAATCCGAGACACAAAGTGATGTTTTTAGCTAAGTTTGCTTATGTTAAAGTTAGTAGCCATGACTGGCTAGATTTTTTTTTTTTTGGATGAGTTAAAATTTTATAAAAGAAAAAAAATAACTTACAACGAAAAGAAAAAAGGAAAAAAATAGGGAGAAAACCCCTCAAACTAGAACAACCTAGTTATATATATAATAAAATTTTCCAGGCCATTCCACGGTAGGAATAAAGTTTGGTCTCCGCTAAAAACTTTTAAAAGAATTCTCAGCCAGTAAACATGCTCGCTTAGCTAAGAAATCAGCAGCAAAATTTACTTCTCTGAAAGCATGAATATAGCGAATCCTCTCATAAAAAGCAAAAACATTCCTCCATTTTCAAACCATGAACCGGGGTAGCTCACCATTCGTAAGAGCTTGAATTACACTTGACGAATCAAATTGAACACAAATGCACCTAATACTCCATCTTCTCGCCCATTCCAAACCATAAATAACCGCATAAAGCTCAGCAATAAAGTTTTTTTTCACCCCAGTCCTACACATAGTGTTCTCAAAATAGCACACGAACTATCTCTGACAATTATCCCTGCTCCAGCCTTCCCTGGATTGTCCATTGCAACGCCATCACAACAGATATTTAATTCACCAGGTTCTGGAGGGAACCAAGTACATACTATAGACGTAAAAAGCTTAGTATGTTTATGTTGAACCCTAAAATAATTTAAAATTCTCAAATATCCCAAAGAATTATCCATGTAACCATTCAAACGTATAGAGTTATCTCGTATAACCTGATAAACTCAGCTTTTAAAACCAATCAACTTAACTTTAGCACCTTCAAAATACACTTTGTTACGTGATTTCCATAGCTCTGTCTGAACTGCCAAATTCACAACTAGCCATAAGTCCTTAATCATCCTATTTTTTCCCTTAGCAAACGTGTAAGAAATTAGGAGATCCAAGTCAGGTTTGATATAAAAAAAAATCCAATCCAATCACAAACCTTACGAGCAAAACCATATCTCCAAGTAATATGTTATAACGATTCACCATTACGTTTACAAAAACAACACCTAATAGGCATAAGCATTCCTAGTTTCGATATCACCAAATCCTGAGTTGCATATCAAACTGTTTTCCAAATTTTCCAATATTGTAAAACAACAGTTGGATGAACAACGGTCACTACAAAACATGTGGCTTCTGGGGACGTTTTTTTTAATCCTCCCTGATGAGGTATCTAGGACTGACCGTCCATATTGCTCAAAAAAATATTAAGAGTATTATGAGCGGTCACTAAAAGTAAAAGAGCACAAATAGTATTAGTGGCGGTGGAACAGGGGACGATACAAAAACCGTCACTAATAGGTTTTTGGGACGGTTTTGTGGTCTTTGGGGATGATTTTTGACCGTCCCAAAAGGCATTCTGTTTTATAGTGGGTCTTCCAAAAAAGTTGTGTTGTAGGCTCAATACTATAAAAAAGTTGTCTTAGCATACTTAATAAAAAAAATTCATTTTTAATCCAACGTCCACACTTTATAATCTTCACAATAAAAAAATATCAGTAGCATGTCAATGCTAAATCCAACTGCAGTCATTATATCCCTTACCCTATCAGGAATATCCCAATCACCATCAATAATTAAGTTTAACACCCATATTTTTTGCATGACGCTTACTCAAGGATGCGTCATGGTATGGGATGAAGCTTCATCTCGAGCTTATAAAGCTTACTTAGGGATGCATCGAGGTGTGGATGCATTGGCCTTGTATTATAGTGTCAAGGCATTATCATGCGTGATGCTTACTCAAGGAAACATCACAATCCAAATAATCCTTACCCAAGAAAGGCACAATTGGCTTTGACGCATACTCGAAAACGCATTATAGTGCTAAAGCACTATTATACCGTGAAGCTTACTAGAGGAAGCTTCACTCTCCAATGACGCTCACCCGAGAATGCATTATAATGCTAAGGAATTATTATGTCGTGATGCATACTCGAGGATGCATCACTAGTGTGATGGTATATGAATGTTCTCTCCCTTACTTTTCTCTACTTGTAGAAATGTTAGTAAGACATATATAGGGAGGAGGTGTTGGTTGGAAATTCATGAAGCTTACCCAAGGATGCTTACTCAAAGAAGCAACTGACCCTATGTTGCATACCTGAGAACGTATTATAGTGCTAAAACACTATTATGTCGTGATGCTTACTTGATAAAGCATCACTGACCCTATGTGATATACCCGATAATGTATTATAATATCGTGATGCTTACTTGAGGAAGCATCACTGACCCTATGTTGCATACCCGAAAACACATTATAGTGCTAAAACACTATTATGTCATGATGCTTACTTGAGGAAGCATAACTGAACCTATGTTGCATACCTGAGAATGCATAATGCTAAAGCACTATTATGTCGTGATGCTTACTTGAGGAAGCATCACTGAACCTATGTTTCATATCGAGAACGCATTATAGTACTAAAGCACTATTATTCCATGATGCTTACTTGAGGAAGCATCACTGACCCACTGTTGCTTACCCGAAGAAGCATCCCTACTATTGTGAAGCTTACCCGAGAATGCATCATAGTGCTAAGGCACTATTATGTCGTGATATATACTCGAGGACACATCACTAGTAGTTGCAGTCGATGAATGTCCTCTCCTCTCCTTTTATATACTTGTGGAAATGTCGGTAAAACATATATAGGGAGGAGGCATTGGTTGGAAATATATATTGCTTACCCGAGAACGCATTATAGTGCTAAGGCAATATTATGTCGTGATGCTTACTAGAGGAAGTATCACTGACCCTATGTCACTTACCTGAGAAAACATCAGAGTGTTAAGGCACTATTATGTCGTGATGCATACTCGAGGATGTATCACTAATAGTTGCAGTCGGTGAATGTCTTTTCCACTCCTTTTTTTACTCGTAGAAATGCTGGTAAAACATATATATATAGGGAGAAGATGTTGGTTAAAAGTTGATGCTTACCCAAGAAAGCATCACAACCCCATTGTTGCTTACCCGAGAAAGCATTATAGTGCTAAGGCACTATTATGTCGTGATGCTTACCCAAGGAAACATCACTGACCCAGTGTTGCTTACACAAAGAAGCATCCCTACTACTATGAAGCTTACCCGAGAACACATCATAGTGCTAAGACACTATTATACAGTGATGCATACTCGAGGATGCATCAATGTGCGCAGTTGATGGATGTCCCTTATATTTCTTTTCCAAACATATGAAAACGCACTTAAGACATATATAGGGAGGGGGATTTGGTTGAATGTGCATGAGCGGTAATGCACATTTATGCAATATGGCCTATACTTTGGTGGATACTTGGTGCGTAAATGTCAATATGCCTGTAGCTTAGCCGATGAAGCTTGAACTATGCGAAAACATCATTTATTCGTGGTGCGTACTCGAGAATGCATATTTGCATACAAAGACATTAGTTATGTACAAGCTGGTGCATACCTTATGAAAGTCCCTTGGCCTATACGGATTAGCCTTTGCTGGACCTTTGGCCTTGCGACGCAAGATGAAAATTGTTGGTTACACAGATTGTGTATGCCTAAGCATATCCATTCAAAATGATTGGCCCTTGGAATCGATGTTGGATTTTCCTAAATAGACTTATGTTGTTTGTTCCTTTCAAAATGACCCTTCGGATGAACTATGATCATGCTTGATCCCTTCAAGGTACGGGTTGGGTGCATAGGCATACGCAATGCAATGCATTGAGGTGCAACACCTTGTCACTCATATCATCTAATTTTAAGATGATGGCGACACTTTGGTAACTCATATCATCTGGCTCGGCAATTCGAGGCAAGAGATGATTGTTACCACACTCGATAAGGTAGTTGCATTCCATTTTATGGATGTTCATACTTCCTATCAATTTATACAACATGGATAACATGTGCCTGGATGATGCACCCTTGGCAAGAGACATTATCGTTGGCTTTTACGGCCTTATACCCTTAGCAGAACAAGATGTAAGTTGGAACGGTATGGAAACTACGTTTTGAGTACCATGCTTGGAAGGGAAAATCTTCCTGCATTTGCCTAGTAATCCTTAGGATTCCTTCTCAATCAGAGTGGAGCATCGGGGAGTTCTGGTCCGCCCAGCGCATAGCGCCAGAAGGCAAAATTTTCCGGTCCGTCACATTAAGTCACTCACAGTTAAGGTGAACTCAGTCTTTCCTCCAGAACTGAAACCTATCTTCCCTGCGAAAGAGAAGTTCCCACACCAATTATCAAAAAATAAAGAAGTCTTCATCCCACTACCAACGGAGCATCGGTATGTTTCTCCATAAATCCATATAATTACAACAAAAATTGAAGATAAGATCTTATAATCAATCAGGTTCCATTGACTTTAAAAAAAAATTGCTCGTAAAAAACGCACCTAGATCTTGTTTGAATCTCACATACTCCACTATAACTGCATTAGCATGTCTTTATTGATTATATCTAGCATCATAATACCAAGACCACCCTCTCTTCTCGGACAATAAATGCTAAATGCCCTTCCCGTCTTTCTTAGTGTAATATTTATGGGCTTTCAATTTAAAATTAATTAGTAATAAGTGGAGTGGTCCTTTCATCATATATGTATAAAGACGTTTGAAGTTATAGACAACATGTGACTAGTAGTCTTAGAGTTATTTAGAGTTTTGACTCATAGTTCCAACACTTAGATAAGTGTTGGATAAATGCTTGGAGCTTGTTTAAGTCTGTGATTGAAAGCTTTAGTTAATGATATTTTTCCATTCCATTCAAATAAGTTTTCGTTAAATGCATGTCACGATATCAGCTAAGAGATTATATTATACCCCCATATAAAAGCCGATTTTACTTTTAGTTTTGGTAGACAAAAATGAAAACTGGAGAAAGAAACTAAAACACACAGTTCAGGCCCAAGCATGTGAGAAATGCAACAGGGAGATGTGGATTTTGTTTAGTAGAGTGAATTTCGCGAGAGTGTGTACCATTTTATTTTCCTCTCTTTAGACATGATTGAATTGCACTTGGGTGATAAAGGAAATCAAGGTCTTGATATTTCATATCATTCT
The DNA here is from genome assembly GCA_023531435.1 of Papaver californicum. Classification (NCBI taxonomy): domain Eukaryota; kingdom Viridiplantae; phylum Streptophyta; class Magnoliopsida; order Ranunculales; family Papaveraceae; genus Papaver; species Papaver californicum. The sequence goes on from JAJJMC010012549.1 coordinate 5,634,796, forward strand.
TCTTATTTTCGATGTAGGTCAGTCCTGATATATTCTTGTCCCGATATTAACCTACTAAAAGATGACCCTAAAAATAAACGTAAAAAAAAAAAAGTAAACTTAAAAATGTATTAAATTTACTGATTATAGGTAAATTTTCCCCTTTAGATATTTTCTAAAATAAAGTCTCTAATAATAGGTTTATAATCAAGTAATTCAGATATTGATATAATTTATTAGAATCTAATCATAATAACACATATATAAAATAATTGATACCCTAAATTTTTTATTATAATTAATGATTTAATTTATACCCTAAATTTAATTTAAATAAAGAAAATCGATTAAACAAGATAAGATGATTAATAAATTAATAATTAGTTAAAAAAATCAATGAACTACCTACTAATCTTATATTGTTTTTAAGAATAATAAAGCCCTAATCGTTTTTTTTTCCTCTTTTTATTCTCGGGTGATAGATAGAAACAACAAAATGAATCTTTTTTTAAAATACATTGGTTGAAGACTTGAAGTCTAGGAACACATGACGGTATGAGTTAGAATAGGAAACTATACGTTTTCCTTTAATTATGGTAGAAAATATTTTGGGTTTCTTTAGTCTTTAAATTAATTCTTAAATTATTTAATATTCTTTTTGTCCTAGTTTAGTTGTTATATTAGGATTCTTTTTTTATCATAATCTAGTTGATGTAGTTTATATTTTTCCATTTTCTTTCCTAATTTATCCCTAACTCGGAATCAGTACCTGATTTAGATTAATGTATGTATCCAACTTTTTAGAAAACTCTCTTGAATACTCCTCTCTATATATTTTTTTATAAAAAAGCAACTAAAAACTAGAAACATTAATATTAGTCTAGGATACTTAAAAAAAAAAATTCTTTAAATAGATTATACTCTAATATAATAACTAAACTTAGACAATGTAACGTAACTTTATTAACTTCTATGTTACTATGTATACGTATCTATGCGACTATATCAACAACAATTGACGCGCCACACGTTATTACCTCATTAGTTGTATCATTTCCCCAAGCGCTAAGATGCTTTGAAAGAAATGCATCACCTATTTTATATACCTATATATTCATATCTCTAACCCTGATCTGAACAACAAGGGAATAAATACTTGTTACTTTCAGTGCCAAAAACAACTTAGTTACTCTTTAACTTACGACTGGTAGGCCTTCTAGAAAAATTTAAGAAACTGTTTGTATAAAATTCATGGATCCAAGCATTATCCTTTTTGAGCAACACCTGTAGACCTGACCAGGGATGACATTTGTGGCAGGAAGCCACATAAAGATTATACTTCGTTATGTGATTTTGGTTGTGGGATTTGGTTGTGGGATTTGGTCACAAGAATGATGAATGGCAAGTAATATTCATTGAACATGGGAACACAATCACTATTATATATGTTTAAGATTGGAGATTCTCTGTGAATACATGAACTGACACTTTTTTTCTCACTTTCCTATATAAGCCATGGAATGATATAAAACTGCCTTGGTCGGGGACAACAACGTTGGATGTTTGAATTAACAGATCAGCTAGTAGATTAAACTACCATTCAGTTTTTATTTTTACATTTATAGACAAAGTCGTCATAAATAAAGTACATAAAGCAAATCTGTGACTTCTCCGAAATGCCTATCATAGTTGCTTTGGATTTACAAGGAAAAATGTATTAAATCGACTGAGTTAACTTTTTGTTCTTTCATTGGCATTAATTTGAAGGCGGTATCTCGACCAAGTATATTTTCGTTCTATATTGTAGTTTGTAACATAAGGAGTCCGACTTTCTGCACCCTGTTTTAATTGGGGTGCGCATTTCTCTTTTTTCATTGGATACTTAATTAATGAGATATATTTTTTTTTATAAAGGTTATTTAACGTTTGGTATCCAGACCAACTTCAATGTAGATGCCTGCATAATTTCTTCTTTACCATTTTCTTTTTTCTTCATCAACAACATAACTGAGGTCATGAGAAAGCTTCTCTGCCACCATTCTTAAGGTTCATTGAACTCTAATTTATACAAACTAACCATAAAAATACAGGTTCAGATTCAATCTCTACTTTTAGGGTTACCCATAAAATCCTAACAGGGGGTAGTCAATTGTGATTTATAAAGACTTATAGAGAATTCTCAAATATGTTGTTAGTCAATTGAGATTTTCAGAGAGTCTTCCAAACTCTCTTGTTATTGGATAGAGACTTTTTCCAAGTCTTTTAAATTCTCCCAAACCCCCTTGTTATTTGATTAAGATTTGTTAAGAGTCACTCAAACACTCTTGTTATTGGATTAAGACTTCAAAATCATTTATTTGTTACTTATTGGGATTTTGGGAGACTTTTTTGATGAAAATAGGTATGAGCAAAATCTCTCCCTTATAGGTGATATTTTGAGAGACTTGAAAATTTGAATAAAACAAATATAATCCAAAGGTCCTCATTCTTCAGCCTTATCGGATGATCAATTTACACTTAATTTTAATATAAATAGGTTTTTTTAAATAAAATTAAAAGATTTCTAATTCAAAAAGCACTTCTATTTTAAAAGTTATATAAAATAAAATTCAAGTAAAAATTAGAAGAATTTTCTAATTCTATTTGAAAATTTTAAAAATAATAAAAAATTAAAATTAAAATAATTATTTAATGGTTTCCAACTGAATGGGTAATTATTCATTTGACAAGGTCCCAAATATGGTATTCGACATTTCACGACCCTATTAATGGTCATTTTAACCGGATCCAAAAATAAAATAACCCGTAAATATTTTTCAAAAATAATAAGAAAAATAAATGAATAAAATTAATTAACATATTTATTGGAAAATGAATATTACAAAAAAAAATTCTACTATATTTAAAAGATGAAATATCCCATTAGAGAATCAGTACAATATAAAATAATATTATTACTATATGAGTAAATTATGTCGTGCTCTAATTCTTTGTGTTTCTTTGATAAATTTCCATGAAGTCATAAATTCTCTTCAATGCTATTTGTAATGTTTCTTCACTCATATTAGCAAAGCAGACCCTAAACCAACCAGGTTCATCGCAATGACACGATGAGCCAGGTGACATATTCAATTTCACTTCATTCACCATTGAATTCCAAAGTATCAACTCACTTCCTTTTGTTGCATCCTTCAAAAATGGACTTAAATTCATCCAACAAAATAATCCAGCATTTCCTTCTAAACACTCAATTCCAACTTTTCTTAGCCCATCAATAACAAACCATATCTTTCCTCAATCTTTCTCTGTTAGTCTTAATATAATTTTCAGAACAATTTTCACGCCAGTTCTCCATCTTAAGTCTCTATCAAATCTGTCAATCGAAAAAAAATAAAATTTAATAAATTTTCTAAGCATAGAGATGATCATTTTATCAAATATTTTACACCTTTTTATCTCTACAAATCATAAAAACTCTCTATAAATCCATTAGATTTATATATACAAGTCGCAGAGACTCTCTACAATTCTCTTTTAAAATTACTGGAAATCACTATATTTCCAGAGAGTCTCTGGGAGTCACTAGAAATAAAAATCTATGAAATTCTATATAAATCTCATTTGGCTACCCCCTGTAAATTGGTGGGCTAAGAAAAAATATCTAATTTCAGTTTAATTAGAACTTCAATTCAAAGTTTATTTTGATCTGGGTTTAACACCTTAATTATTATCTATTGATTATGTTTTCTTTGCTATTTTTCTTGTAAATTTTATGTTTTACGTTTATTTTGAGTTTTATAGGTTCATTGGAGTCATAAGAAGCAAAAGAGGAGCAATGGGAGCTTGTGGCATCACATTGAGACATAGGGTGCTGATTGTTCAAAGCATAACAAAGATGCAAGGCTTTTAAGTGTTGGAAATAGGGAAGTACTAGAGACAGGGCCTAAATCTGTTATGGGGAAGCCATTTGTGTTCAAAATAGAGATTATTGAAGCAACATGCCGTATTCGCTGAAGACAGACACCTGCTAACATCAAGTATAAATGGGGGCATACATCCAGGGGCGCCTAAGTAATTTTATCTCTTAACCTAAACCTAAAAGCTAGGTCGTGAGAACTAGTTCTGCTCTTCTTTGCGACCAGGTTCTATCTCAGCGAGAATGAAACACTAAGAACAAGAAGAGAAGGTGCTGATTTAGGGTATGTTAAGTTGGGTTTGAATGAAGACAAAAGTCTATGTTTTGTCAGTTTTGGTTTTACAGTTCCAAACAAAACAACCAGGATTATCTCTCTCAACCTTTTAACCCTCTCTAAAGTATAAAATACAGTAACAGACATTCACTACAACTCAAACCTTTGGACTTATGGTTTAGTTCTTCTTCGTTGATTCCTCCATGATTTCAAGATAACTCAAAATCCTACACAAGCTGATCGGGGGAAGTAACCAACTGTATCAACAAATGATGTGAAATGAAGCCGGTAATTAATCTCGGATCAAAGGCCTTCAATGCAATAATTTTTTATTCTCAAACTCAGTGAAATGACATCAAAATTAATGTTGCTCAAACCAACGAAAATGTTCCTTATCAACTGCATTTAAGGGGTTTGAATCCTGTCCAAATGGGTGAAAGTTAATTTCAGAAGACATTTAATGCTTCAATCTCTCCCAATTTCAGTCAAAAGCCCTAATTTCTTTCTCTGTTCTGTTTGCCCAGATCCCATCTTAACCTTTTCCAATCTCTTCTTCATTTAAAGATGAGCTAACTAACCTATCTGCATTGTTTGTTGCAGGATGAATCAAGAAGGTAGCCAATGCTACATGCTTTTGTCAAAATGTATGAATTTCTCTTCGTATGAAGGCTTTACCCAACAGTTTCTTCAAGATCATAAACCCATCATCCCCAAACCAGCATCAAGAGGTACAAGTCCCTACCTCTCTGGCATCGGCTGCAATTACCCAAAATTTAACTTTGTGAAACAGGAAAAAGAAGCCATTTTCTACCAGCATCAAGAGGTACAAGACCATACTCTAAGGTCTGAACCTGTCTCAACTGCTCTCAAAATTACCCATTCCCAAAATTTCCAACCACCGCCCTCTAATCACCATAACTATCCCTGTTCCATCAAATTCAAAATTCCATCACCACACTCTCTCAACCCCTTTGTACTAAGGAAATATCATTACACATCTTACTTCCTTCATCACACAAACAGGTCCAGAAGGAAATCAATATATCTCAATCACAATTTTAACTCCCCTAACCCCATCATAAAAGGGAGTAGAAGGAAGGCAAATCTCAAGATTTGTGATTAAGAAAAACAGGGGGGGAGGGGGTCTCTCTGTGAACAAAAAAAAGAATCAGAGAATCAAAAAAGAAATTACTAAAGCCTACACAGGAAAAGGCAAAAAAAGAGCAAATTGCACGGTTGAGGAGGAGGTATGCGTAATAATGAACCAAGAATGGTCCAGAAAAATCGATAAACCAGCAGTAATGAGCACCAACCCACCAGGATATAACCACTCGGAGACATATGTTTTAATCCTCATTCAAGAAGAAACTGCAGATTGGAAGTTGATCCCAGTTCACAGAAATCACATGAGGCCAAGAACCCCTGCAATCAAAGCCAGACCCAGCATCTATGTACCCAAGCTTCCAATTCCCAAAGCTGAAGAGGAATTCACACTGACAATTGATGTAGCGGCTACTTTTTTCAAGTAACAGCTCAATGCAGGTAACTCCCTGTCAACTTCTTAAGTCATACAAATTTTCTTTTATCAAAAGTTTCAACAACTTATGTGCAGCAGTTTCTAGCAGTTCTTCTTTCATAAAAAATTCGACCCTCTATTGTCATTATAGTTCCAGAATTTGTCTTAAGCACCTCAATCATTGCAACCCTGTTAGCAGAATCAATTATTGCTCTAGTAACCAGGAATCCATTAGCAGCAATTCTCTCATTCACCCCAATCTTTCTAAGAACAAAGAAAAGCTCCTCAATCTTGAAGTGTTCACAAAATTGGGGTCTCCCTGGATTTCAATTAGAAGAACCAGTATTAATTTTGAAGCTCAAAGACACCTAAGGCACCATCATCACCGTGACCGGGAACCTGGATAGAACTCTCTGGGAGAACCGAAATCCAGTTATGCTGCAATTTTCCTCTAAACACCTGTGGACCAAAAACAAATAGGGAACCACATCAAAAAACGGAAAAATAGTCTCAACTCCCATTACCTAACATCCCACATCAAAAATGCACCCCACACGAGCCCAGTCCCTATGCTCGGTCCAAAAAACAATAACATCTTAACCTGGGCCCATCTAAAGGAAATTGAGGCCAAACCTCTAAGTCCAACCCAGTTTTACAATCAACACCCCTTGTCCTGGACCTATACCCATAAAAAAGATTCTCCTATCATTTCATTTAGCGCCAGTGGGCCTCCCAAAAGGCATCATTACCTAGACTGGTGTAGTTTCTGGGCCTTATTTGGGCAATCAAATTTTTTCCTCAAAAAAGTGCATGTGCATGCTTGCATTCATCATCATAAAAGTGAGTTTAAACCAGGCTTGGGTATAAAAGTTAGCTCCCATAGCAGTTCAATTGGGCCCATAAATTTATGGGCCACTAAAAACTCTCACCAGGAAAAACAAATTAGAACTAATACCCTCAAGTATGACCAACGGTTTCTAGATTGCCAAAGGACCTCCAAAAACCAAAATTCTGGCAACATTCTTACTCAAAAAATTCTAATGAAAATTCTCTCTTGGAACTGCCAAGGTTTAGGGGGAATAAAAACAAAACATCATCTAAAAAATACCATCAGGCAAGTTAATCCGGATATCATCTTCTTATCCGTAACCAAAACTAATGACGAAAAAATTCTAAATCATCTAAGACCCTTTAGTTATCCCAATATGTGGGCGCAGTCCTCTCTTGGCCTCTCGGGAGGCCTAGCCCTTATGTGGAAAGATAATTTGGAGGTCGCGATAACCTACAAAGTCAGAAATTTGGTAAATCTAAAAATAAAAACCGGTCCCAATGAAGAAGGTACCTACATAACTTGCTTGTATGGAGAAATCAATTATGGTGCTAAAAAAACTCAAATGGGAACATATCCTGGATATGAGCAGAGATATTGAGTATCCCTGGATCATCCTGGGAGATCTAAACATAACCCTTTCTTCGGAAGACTCTAGCAATCAATCTGAAGAAACGGATTATCCCTATGACCCCATCCCGGCTATCATCCAAGCTGCTGGTCTAATTGAGCTAAAACACACTGGCCCAAAATTTACCTGGTCAAACAAAAGAGAGAATGTGAATCTGATCCTCAAAAGACTAGACAGAGGCTTGGTCAACCAGGAATGAGAATCTCAATTCCCTTCCTCCATTATCCAAAGCCTGCCTTGCATAGGATCGGACCATAATCCGATTTTACTGGAAACAGGGGTAACTCAGAGGAAATTAAAATCGTATTTTAAATTCTACGAGTGCTGGCAACAAGAAGCTTCGTGTAAGGCTACTATAGCTGAGAACTGGCATTCTAATGCTCAAGGCTCTGAACCTTACATTTTAGCCCAAAAGCTTAAAAATACCAGAAATGCTCTTCAGAAATGGAAAAAAACTTCTTTCGGCTCAATAGAAGGAAAAATTAAAAATCTAGGGAAAAAACTCTTGCTCTTAAGGGACAGCACTAAAGATAGTGACATAGAAACTCAAAAAATTCTGGAAAAGGAGATTGAACACTGGTATGATATCCGAGAAAGCTTTTGGATCCAAAAATCGAGAGAATACTTCATAAAAGATGCTGATAGAAACACCAAGCTCTTTCATGCGGTCACGAATCATAGGAAAAAAACAAATAACATTGTCAGTCTAAAAAATAAGAGCGATCAGTGGATTAAGAACATGGAAGATCTTGAATGCCTCCTAAGCTCTTATTTTGAAACAATTAGCTCCACCAGTAAAAACATAATTGATCCCAATATTCTGCATCTTTTCAAGCCTATCATCAATCATCAGGAAAATAAAAGCCTAATTGAGGTTCCTACCTCCAAAGAAATCCAAAGTGTGGTTAAGAGTATGAAACCTTGGAAATCCCCCGGCCCGGATGGTTTTCAAGCGGGGTTTTATCAGCACAACTGGGATATTGTAGGAGAAGATGTTAGTAAAGCTATCAAAGCTTTTTTCACTACTGGCTTCATCTTAAAAGAGATTAACAACACCTATACCGCTCTTATTCCCAAGACCAAAATTCCCCAAACCCCAGCCGACTTCAGACCCATCAGTCTGTGTAACACCATCTATAAAATCATTTCTAAGATTTTAGCAAACAGACAAAAATCTATTCTTAACAGAATCATATCCCCGGCCCAATCGACCTTTATCCCAACCAGAAATATCCATGACAACGTTATCATTGCCCAAGAGGTGGTGGAGGCAATGGAAAGGAAAAAAGGAAGTTCTGGCAGATTAGGAATAAAACTGGACATGAGCAAAGCTTTCGATAGGATATAATGGTCTTTTATCTTAGCTGTTATGAGGAAAATGGGTTTCTCTGATAGATGGTGCAATCTCATAAATCAATGCATTTCTACCTCCACTTATTCCATTATTCTTAATGGAGAGCCTTGCAAGTTCTTCAAGCCATCCAGAGGCATAAGACAAGGGGACCCCCTTTCCCCATATCTTTTCATAATTTGCATGGAGGCCCTATCCAAGATGATAGACAGTGCCAATGACATGAGCTTCCTGAGTGGAACTAAAATTTCTATATCGGGTCCTCCGATTTTCCATCTCCTTTTTGCAGATGATTGCCGAATCTTCATCGAGGCTAACCAGACGGAAGTAAACAATCTTTTCTCCATTTTAGAGGAATTCAGCCAGTCCAGTGGCCAGTGCATCAACTTCAACAAATCAGGAATTTTTTATAGTAAGAATATCGAGGAAGGGTTTCAAGAAACAATAGGGGCCTGGCTTGATATTCCTAGAATGACGGAAGAGGAGAAATATCTAGGTTTCATTCTCTTCCGAAAAAAAGCTAGAACTCTTACTTTTGATTCTATCCTGAAGAGTATGGTCACTAAACTTCAAGGTTGGCAATCCAAAATGCTTTCCCAATCCAGAAGAGCTACCATGATCCAATCGGTCATAAATACTCTTCCCAATTTCCAGATGGGATGCTTCGAAATACCAAAAAAATCTATTAACTCCATGGAAAAAATCCAAAGGATTTTCTGGAACACTGGGAAAAGCAACGTTAGAGGCCACTCGATGGAGGCCTGGACTCTCTCTGCCAGCTGAAAAGTTTGGGAGGTTTTGGTTTCAAAAATCTGAACCAGTTTAATGAAGCCATGCTTACAAAACTTTCTTGGAGATTAATTCACAACGAGACCGATCTCTGGACAAGGGTTTTGAAAGCTCGTTACTTTCCCAACTCCAACCCCCTGACTGTTCAAAAAAACTCTAGGGATACATGGATATGGAGAGGTATCCTTAAGGGCATAAGCATAATCCGGGAGCATCACTTTTGGTCTATCGGAGATGGTACCCGAGTCAAGATTTGGGATTATAATTGGCTGAAAAGCACGAAATTAGAAGAAGTTACTGAAAATCAAAGAAATTCTGGGCTTACCTGGGTTAGCGATATCATTGATTAGGAATCTCATTCATGGAATCCTTCCATCATTAGGAATCTCTTCTCCAGAACCCAAATTGATGAAATTCCGACCATCCCTATCCTCCAGGGAGGTCGGGATGAAATGGGCTGGAATCTCACCACCAATGGATCATTTTCTGTAGCCTCTACTTACAAAAATAGTCCAAAACAATATGCCTCCTACCAGAACCAGTCAAATGGATCCTGGGATATGGAAAAATATTTGGCTAATCAAAACCCCATACAAAATAAATCTCCTCATTTGGAAAATGGTAAAACAAACCTTGAAAGTAAGAAGTAAAATTTTAAAACATATGAATGTTAAGGACCAACTTTGCCCAATTTGTAACAAGCATGTGGAAACCAGTACACACCTTTTATGCACTGTGATCTTGCAAAGAAAGTTTGGCAGACTCTCTGGCCCAATTTGTATACCAACATGTTAGCTTACAACTGCATTTTAGAATGGATAAAATCCTGGCATAAGCATAACATCATGATTTCCTTCAAAGATAAAACTTCGATTGCTTACATAACCCATATTTTATGGCGGATCTGGAAGCACAGGTGTGACATTATTTTTGATGAGGTAAAACCCAATCCCATTACAGTTCTTCAGATCATAGTCAAAACCGTAGTCTCACCCCACACTCAATCAATCAATATCCATCACACATCTCCCATAAACCCAATCCTTCATCCCATTCCCATTGTTACCCAACCCCTGTCCACCTCTCAGCCTCAAGGCATCCTCAGTCACCTCTCATCATGTATTGGCAATCGCCAAGTCCCATTAACCCAACATCAAAACCCAGTCGACCCGTGTTACCATGAATCAATTGCAGCAGTAACCTCCCTTTAAGGAATCAACCCCAGCTTATCAGCCATCAATCCATAACCCAAACCATCATAGTAGGCCCATTCACCCCAGTTCCACTACCAACCAGTCCACACCCACAACCATCTTCAACCATCCCTCCCAAACTCAGTCTAAACATCAGCAGTATCTCCAGAAGGCCATTAGGTCTGAAAATGGTCTTGTGTCTTTCTTGGTCACAACAGATGTTGACTATGTTATTATAAACTTTGATGGCTCGTATTCTACCACTGACTATGCAGCAGGATATGGAGCGGTCGCTTGCACTCCTAAGGGTACTTTTATAGCAGGTTTTTCGGGAGTGGCTAGGGTCGGATCAAGTCATCAAGCGGAAGCCATGGCTCTGAGAGAAACCATCTGCTGGGCTAAAAAGAAAGGCTGGAGCTATATCTTGTTCCGAGGAGATGCAAAGATGATCATCGATGACGTCAATGGCATCACGAATTCGAGTCCTTGGTCTTGTCATACTTTATTAGTAGATTGAAGAAGTTTGTTAAAAGTACTTTGTTTCTGTAATTTAGCTTTCATTGGTAGAGAGGTAAATAAGATAGCAAATTCTTTAGCAAATTATGCACGTTTAGATGGTGTGGGAAGAATTGGAGCGAGACGGCTTCCTTACTTACCTAATTAAACGTAGATCTATGTAGTCCTCTTTTCAATTAATGAAATTCGGTTTTTAGTCAAAAAAAAGTTGGGTTTGAATGTGAGTTCGATTTGGACTTGGTATGATTTAGAGAGGCAAGAAAAGAGTGAAGCGGAAAGTCTTGACAGACACAGAGGAAATGGAAAGAAGATGGTCTGATGGGTTTTGTGAGTTTGAGATGGATTTGGAAATGGGTTTTAACTGATTTTTGATTCCATGGAGTATTGAGGTTAATTTGATTGATGGGTTTAAAACAGTGAGCAACAGAGAAGACGAGACAGAGAACTAGAGATTGTTTGAGCTCAAGAATACGAGATGAAGAATGTGTTATGGCCGATAACTTGTTGTTGTTGGGGGTATGAATGATTGAATTAATGTGTGAATGATTGAATGAATATAAACTTGCATGGAAGGAGTTTAGAATGGTGAGAAATCACCAACAGATTCATGGTTCCATTAACAAGTAAGTCGCCCATCATGTGTTTGTAGAAATGCTTCAATGAAAGAAACAAATTTGTCGTGACCAGATAGGTGCCAAGAAGTTGAGTTTTGGGTTGCCGAGTATGTTTAGTAGAGAATGGGTTCGACTCTGTGTCTTTGTGTGATTTAGTTCTGTGGAAACAGAGAAGAGATATAGAGTTTAGAGTTTGTACACAATTGGGAAACTAGGTTTTACGTGGGATTCAAGTTTACAACAAGACTATTGAGCTATAAAAGGATATAACCACATTAAAAAGAGACACCCATCACGCTGCACACATCTCTAACTCCTCTCCAACCATCACCACTGGTTCACGTTCATACCATTCCACCAGCATCTTCACTTTGCATTCACATATCCATTCACTTTCAATCTGCATAACCACCTACTTGCATATCATTCGTAGCACCATTTCATTGCATACTATCTTTGCATCACCACCAGTTCAGTTCCATTCCATACAGATCACACTACAGCCACAGCAGCACAACAGCACCATACTACCATCAGCAGTACCTCCGGACCATTCTGATAGACACATTTTTTGTGTCTGATTTGATCTCAATTATATGTATTGTGGATACTCGATTTCGTATTTATTATGGTTTTTATTTCTTTGTAGGTGTTTCTGAAGAAATGTTAAAGGCACCCTCAAATTGGATTAAGGCACCCATTTTTTGGATTAGGGCAACCACACCCAAGTTTTCAAACTTCAAATTTGGGCGGGGAAAATTCTCTTCGCAAAACAGCGTGAATTTGGAAACTCATGATTATGGAAATCTTCTCAAAGCTTTATTAGGAAACCAAGTTATTTGGGTAATAAGAAGAAAAGAAGAAAGATATAAGTATTCTTCTGATCATAGAATCGATAAACGGAGAAAGAAAAGAAATCAGGAAACAAAAATTCTGTTTTTAGAATTTTCTTCTTCGGTGAATCAACGGAGAATTAAAGGGAAGTTTTGAGGAGATTTAGGGTTGTGGTTAGTATATATAGAAGAGCTGAGAAGATTTGGAGGGGAGAGACAAGAGGGTGAAGCTTAGAAAGAATCAAGAGCTCGAAGAAGAAGTGTACAGGAATAAGAAAATTTCTGCTGTTGATCAACGAAGAAGAAGAACAAACTACAAGGAAGAACTGTCGTTCATTAGCGAGAAGTTCGTCCTTCTTTCCATTCTTTTTAAATACCTTCTGTAACAGACTGAAGTACTTACAGTAACGCTTATAAGCGTATCAAAATTCCTGTGAGCGTTTCTATTCCCATTGTAAGCATTATTTGAGTTATAAAAACGATTTTTGAGGGTTTTGCCATTACAATGAGGAGCTAAACTTCATCTTTGAGGCTATGTAGGAAGATACTTTTCCAAAAATTATGTGGTAAGTATTTAATTAATTTATGCAATTTATTTATGATTAACTGCCTTGGTTAAAAATTGATTTAAAAGATTTTTGTTAAGCAATTGTGATTCCGTTAGATGGTGCATGCCTCGGCTTAGGTCCCTAGATTCTCCATGCTTTTGTTATACAGTTGTTGTTTTGAAAATCTATTTTTGCAATGATTTAGAATCAAATTAAAATGTTTTAATTGCATGATTAAACTTAATCACTTTGAAATTGGAAAATAGTGGAATCCTAGTCTCAGTTTTTCTCCCTACTTTATAAAAAATATTTGAGTTTTCATACTTTTAGTTTTAGAAATTAAATTTAAAATCGATCTTCACAAGTCTGAGTAACGAATCTTTATTTACCACTTTTAAATTACATCAATTTTTGGCGCCGCCGACGCGGACTTGTTTTTAGAATTGTTTTTAGAATTTTTATTTAGGTTAATTAGTTTAGTTAGATTTTTTTTTTTACTTTGTTCTATTTTAGGTTTCTTTTGGTATTTCTCTTTTTGCTGCAGGTTTTGGATTTTGGATCGAAAGGAAAGTGAGCCAAAGTTTTGGAATTAAAGTTAAAGATTTGGAATTAAAGCTAAAGACTTGGAGTTAAAAGCTAAAGCTTAAAAGAACGAAAAAGAAGACGAAGATTTTCTTAATTCAATTTTATTTTATTTTATTTTTAGAAAACTGTATTAGGATTTTAATTGTTTATGTATTTTTTTTTTTATTTTTGGACACTTCTCTTTGGACTTTGGACTTTTTGGACTTTATTATTATTTTTAACCCTACGGAAGGGTAGTCTTAAATATAAATTGCACAGGGAAGGACGACAATTACGATATTGTCTTGGCCCCTCGGGTTCGCACACTGACACAGGAGTTGGTGGCCCGAGTCGACTTCAACCGATTCATCGCCCGTCTGGTACGGGAGGTAAGACTCGATCAACCCACGAATCCCCTGCAAGTGGGTTTACTGTATTCCTTCGTATGCATATATGCTGAGGAACTGAAAACGGACTTACTTTTCTAGTAAAGGGCAAGAACTGGCCATACAAGATAAGGACTCGGATTTCATCACCGTTTCCTTCTTGCCCGCCTTAGGAACACGTTACCTAACGCAAACCTAATCCTTAAAATTTGACTAGAAAGAAGACCGATAGGGTATCGAGCTTATTGGAAAATCATTCAAAAGGATTGTATTGGTTTCTTTGTTAGCCTAACTCGAAGTTCGTAAAGATTATTTAAGTTGATTAGCGCCGCCTTGTAACCCAGGGAAACGTTGCCAAAGAGGCAGGGTTATCAAAGCTCATTAGAGTTTATCCTGTTTCTCTTCGACTTAATCTAATTCGGATCGTCCTAAGAGTTTTGCTAAAACTGTAACTAGTTGTCTTTCGAAAGAATAGAAGCTGGTCTAGAAAACAATCTAAGTGGAGCCATCATGTTTTTTGCTCGCTAGAATCAATAGGTTTGGTTTGGTTGACTCGACCTTGCTTGTGTACCACTTCCGGTAGGATTTATTTTTGTATATATTAGAATTCTTTTGTTAGAAAATGTCGAACTGGTATTATGAGGACCAATACAATGAGTACCCGACTGAATTTCAAAATAGACATTATCCATACTATCAACATGGTGTGGGTAGTAGTTGGGACCACCACCAAACCTTTGGAGGTTATTGCTCATACCAAGGTGATCCCAATTACTATTCATATACACATCAGTCATATGAACATGAAAATGAGCAAAATTCGAGTTCTTTGTCTTTGAAGGATGCCCTTGAGAAGTTGCAAGCTATTACTATTTCTTTCAAAAATTCCATGAAGCGGATGGGATATACTATTCCTCATAGTGATCCAAATACCTCTATAGAAGAATCACTCAAGCAGATAACTGAGTCGACGCGTAGGACTAAGATGTTAATGAAAGAAATTCATGAAGAGTCATTAGAACAGAATAAAGAACTTGCAGCTTTAAATACCGCTCTCAGTGAACTTAAGACTCATTTAGTTGAAATTGAAGAAGAAGAACGGTTAGCTGCTGATATTGCTCAAACTGAACTTAACTGCCAAAATAGTATTTTTAATTTTACCCTTGATAATAATGAGTATTTACCTAATTTAGAGGACGAGGTTAGAATAGAAGACACTACGTATTTAGATAAAGTTCAAACATCTTCATATTATTATGATGATGATTATAGTGTTGATGAAGAAATCCGCAGTCATAATGACGAGGAAACTGTTACACCAATTGAGCATAATGATAATAATGTTGTCTCTAGTTTAAATCCTAATAATATGTATGATTATTCACCTATTCAAAAGGAAGAGGATTTGACTAGAGATAACATTACTTTGGACGGGGTAATATTTCCTTGTTCTTATGAGTATGATGATGCTTTAGAGGAACGAGTTTGTCCTGAGACTAGTGATTTGGAGTCTAACGATTCGAAGACAATAGTCTCTGACGAAGATGATAGACTCATAGAGAATTTTAACGTGATAGAGGATGATTTGATTCAGGTTGATAGAATTCTTTTCCCAGTGGATTTTGATGTCCTAAACACCCAACCTTTTCAGGTCCCAGAGGCTCAAGTACCAGTGATCTTAGGTCATCCCTTTTTAGCTACAAATAATGTCGTCATCAATTATGGAAATGGAATAATTAATTTTTATTTTGGTAAAATGGCTATTGAACTGAATATTTTTAGTATGAGTAGACAACCTTCTTGTGATATCTATGATTTAGAAGAAGTGAATATAACTAGTACTTCAGTTCAGAAATCTTTACCAAACACTTTTTTAGAAGATCCATTAGAGAAATGCCTAGCCCACTTTGGGTTTGATGTTCACGATGATAGTGTTATTAATGAGGTGAATACCTTGTTAGATTCTGCTCCTTTGATGGACACTTATAATATTTGGAAAGCTAAGTTTGAACCTTTACAAGTTTCTAAGTCTACCTTATTTCCTCCTATAGAAGAAGCTGAGTGTAGTTCTGACCCTAAAAACCTTAGAATCCAACCAATAGTTTTGAGTCCATCTGAGAGTAGTGTCCACACTAAGTTTGGGGGTACCGATGATTCTTGTGATTGTCAAGTATACCTGCTTAAAGTCCCTCACTTGGGACTTGACATTTGTGCCTCTACCATATTGCGAGATTATCTTCAGACACTTTTTCCTGAGCCTAACTATGTCCAAAAATAAGTTCAGTTGCTAGAAACCCATCCTCTGGTCGATGTGGTTTACCTAGGCAGTAATACCAAGATTGACTTTGTTTTCCCACCAAAATATTTTCGTCCATATGTGGGAACGTTAGAATTTCAAATGTGTCAGTTATTAAGTTTTGAGACTAAGCCTAATTATTTTAGGAGATTATAATCGACACATTTGTTTAAGAATGACCACCTTCATAGTAGTCAACTGTGTGAGTCAAATTTGATTGACTTTAAGGATCCACAATTATTCAGGTTATTATTATGTGCTTCTAAGTTCTTAATTGAGTTATTCCAGACTCTACAACCTGATTCTTTTGATCCTATTATTATTATATGTATTGAATAACACTAGTAGATGAATTGAGCCTTTGTATTTGTCGCTAGGAGTAACCTATCTCATGGAACTTAATGTATTTGATTGAGTTATATCCAGAGAGCATACTTTTAGGTAGGTCGAATAAGTAGAACCCGATAGTCGAGCACTTCCGTGTCTGGTGAATTTAGGAGATTTCAAAATAGTTGAGTGTACTAATTATTTTAGGGTTGTTAGTTATGGGTATTTACAAAAACATAGTTATATCGATTTGATTCACGTTTCGTAGCCGAGAAAGAGTTATTGATCATTCTCATCCCCTATTAATATTCTTGCATTAGTTTTCATATCTTGCATTATTCTTATTTTTATTTTCAGAAATTTGAATTGACAGCTTAGACTTTCTACGCCCTTAAGAACGAACCTGCTTATCATTATTCTACTAGTTAGTATAAGAAAAATAAAAAATACATTTTTTATGAGTTTAACATCTCAGCATTTTGTTTCTTTAAGCAAATGGGATCCAAAATCAAATGGGATTAAGATTCGAGGTTAGTTTGTTTTGTTTTTTTTATAGTTTTTTTGGTGAAGTAATCAAATGGAATAAATTCGAAAAAAACATACATTTTTGCAAATGCGGTAGGTCTTTAGGTGGTCACATGATGTCTCATATCAAGATGAAGATAACAAAATTTATTCTTCTTCTGTTGTTCTTGATGGTGGTAACAATAATGGAAGTACTTCCATGGTGGATTCTTCTGAAGTTAGTGGTGGTGTTTATGAACTAAGTGATAAGTGCATAATTCATATATTTTAAGTATCATTTCCTTATACTTATTTTTGCTAGATTTTGTGTGAATTACCGTGTGTTATTATTACTTTTGTAGTTTATGTGTTTTATTAGGTTACATCTTTGAAACAAGTGAAATTGAGCTTTACAAGAAAAGAATTGCCAGAGACCCGGTGTAACTCAGTCTATTCCAGGATTTCTACCCTCCATCTTGTAGAGAATTGAATTACGAAGCCGACGGCGAAAGAACAAGGTCATTCTGACTTCGTATGAGAAAGTTATGAGCGAAAAGAATACTAAGGGCAAATTGGTAATTTCTAGGGTAACCGCTATTGACACCCCCTCATATGTTATGGGGCAGCTGGAATTCAAATGTTTATATGAGCACCTGCTCATTTGCTCAAGGCTGCCGAATTTTAAATACTGATGGGGCGCCAACAAGAATTGATCGGGGCCACACCTTTCTTCTTCCTAAATTCAAAACAGAGATGGAAATCATGATGCTGGAAGTGCTGTGATGATGATCACAACAGCGTGATGTAAGGCAGAGAAGGTGATGCTGTGTGTGAGTGTCGACACATAATGGCGGTGAGGTGTTTGGTGGTTGGAGAAATTGATGCTACTGATTTAATGATGATGGGATGTTAACTGTGATGTTTAATGGCAATTGGTACTGGGAGATGGTGTTCGAAAACTGGTGGAACTCGAGATATGGCAATAGAGAGTTATTGGAGGAGGCAGTAATGATGGATGCTGGCTGTTACTCGTGGTGGAACTCGAGGAGATGGACCTGTTGTGAACTCGAATACAATATTCTCTTCACGATGAAAATCCCATGAGCAGTGAATGGTGGAACTCGAGTAGTTGTGGTGGATAAACAGGGAATTAGAGAGGCTCGGGATTGGCCGTGATCAACGACAGAATGAAGCTCGATGGGTTATCTGGCAGTTGAGAAGAAAAGAAGGAAAGAAGAGTCTGGCAATCAAGGGAAGTGTGTGGCTCAAGTTTGGAAGGAGTGTGCTGAGATTTTCTCGTGGGAAAGACGAAATTAGGAAAGAAGAACTAAACCGTGTATAACACGGAAATACAGTGGTCGGTGCTTTCCTAATTCGGTTAGGATTCTTAAAATAGGTTGTAGTAACCTCTATAAATACACATACCCACACCACAGACATAGGCCTGACGTAGCTATACTTGGACGCTGAGATACCTCAGGATACAGAAGCTTCACGGACAGTACAGAGAACATCATCGGGTTAGTTTTATTTTATTTTCTTAATTAATTTGTATGGCTTTTGAGAAAGCCATGTTGGGATAATTCCCTTGTTAGGGCGAAAGAATGAACTTGTAGAGATGGTTTTATTTGTGTTTCAAAATTAGGGTTTACAACTGTATGAACTAAATATTAATATTTTGTCTCTCTCTCAACGTTTTACCTTCTCGATGATTTTTCATGTTCTATGCCACGTATAGTCCATTGTTTGGTTAGTAGAAGGACTCGTTGAAACCTCGTATGTAATCGTTTTAATGAATAATCTTTGACTCTTTATGCCACGTATACTTAGTACTTTCTAAATTCTATCTTAGGTTGAGAACAAACAATTCTTTTTGAAATCGAGACCCTGTGTGACGAACGCAATTAAACCCTAATCTACAACGGATTCCCGGAACCTTAACGTTTTCCTCTTACTGTTTTCAAACTTTATTAAAAAAATCTTAATACATTAGTTAGTTTAAATCTTTATCAAAAAAACTTTAAAAAAATATTTTAATAAAAAATCCTCGTGGGAACGAACCGTATTTGCTCTTGTCTACATCTTTCGACACCGTGCGCTTGCGGTAAAACAAAGTCGGTTTTCCGACGCATCACTAAGAGAAAATCCTAAAAGGAGATGGAGATTCAGTAAATTAGGTGAATGAGAAGAAGATTCATAGCCTACTATTAATAATCAATCTGATAATAAAAAAGTGTTGTTCTTGATCATCCATTAAAGAAGAAAAGAAGAAAAACAAGGTATAAATCTACTATTACTATTTCATCTTCATATTTTTCTTTAGTAAATGAAATTAAAATTGAGCAAGAACTAGAAAAAGTATCTATCTGTTTGTTAATGAATTTATTCTTACCGAGAACAACTATGGAGATGAGATGATTCCACAAATTGGTGGTAATGGTTCGAGTTTATGATGTGAGTTGTGAGGCCATGATTAAGAGAAGAGTTGTTGTTGTCGAAGTAATAGTAAATGGTAGAGATTTCATATAAAGGGAAGAACAAGATTGTTCATTGTCGAGAAAGATCAAGTGGAGATGGTGGTTGTTGTTGAGCCGAGACGAAATAAAAACAGGGTTTCAAATTGATTGTTGATGTTGTTGATTTGTAGAACCATAGGTCACACGTTTATTAAAAACTAAGTGCTAACGGTCGGTTGACGGTGCTAAGTAATTATCATTTATTAATAATTATAATTAATTAGGTAATATAATGTTAGGTTAACGGTTTGATTTGACAGTTTTCGACGGATCAAAATACCAACCCTTAGTATTTTAAATATTAAGTGCTAAATCAATATATTGGACATTTGTTGGGTACCAAACGTTAAATAACTTTTTTTTAAATATTAAAACTAGTATTTTTTTTTTATTCATCTTCTTTATCTACCAGGTTTGGTTTTCAATCTGCATCCTCCCTGTCTTCTTCCTATTTATTTTAAAATCATGTAAGAACAGTATCAAGTGATTTTTTAAGTCTTAAATTTCACCAATATTCTAAAATCTAAGAATCAATCAAAACATAATCAATTTAATCATGTTTTCACTATCACAAAATCCCTAGCATCAGTAAAATATCCAACTTTTAGGAACTTCTCAATTGGGAATTTGTGGCTTTGGTAGTATTGTGTAATCATCAAATTGGTTCTAGAAACCTGTCGATTTGGAAACTGGGCTGAAATTTGATGGAGGGTACTAACAGATTGGTTCCTGTTTTTTATTGGCTTTAAATAATTTTAACCTGGCGTTTTTGAGGGTTATAAAAAACTAATTTGGGGCGAATAATAAAACAAAATAAGGTCATTATGAAGTAATATCAATACACCCCTTATCCATATATTTTCTTTAATGGCTAATATGCCCTTACTTAATTAGTATTAATGTTGATTAATTAGTTAATTAATTTGGTTATATTTAGTGTTAGATGATGAATTTGAGTTATAGTTTTAGAATAGAAATAGATAATATGTTAGAGAAGAAGTAGAAGTTTGTGAAAACTAGATTTTACCTAAAATCAATAACAAACATGGATGAGTATGAGGAAGAAGTGAGAAACATCATGAAAAACCTACTTTGTATGCGTTTGGATCGTTTTTAAAAAAAATTATTTGTGTATGAATTTAATGCCATGGACGTCCCAGAATTGGTAGATAATGGAGTACCATATCTACTGAATTATACACTTCTGTGTCAAAATAATGGTATAATCGGTAGTTTCGTGATTTTTATGACTACCGATTGTACAAAATTCCCAAATTGATTTTTTTTATATATTTTGATTTCATAATCGGTAGTTTAATGAAGTACCATATCTACCGAGTATAGGTGTCGCCCCAAAAAAGAATTTCTCAAAACTTCCAAAATTTCTATCTCTTCATCTTTCACAATCGGTAGTGGCTGAAAATTTATATCTACCGATTGTAGCCAGAATTGAATTAAACTTTAAAATCTTCAACTTTGTAATCGGTGGTTTAATGATCAAATTTATCTACCGATTATACTTGTTTTGTTGTACAAAACTTTTCTTTCCATAATCAGTAGTAAGTGAACATAAATAACTACTGATTGTGGTTAATCAGTAGTACGGGAAATTAATAACTACCGATTGTATTTAATCGGTAATATAGAAACATAGTTATCTACCGATTATGTAGATTGTACTTAACATCTAACTTCATAATATTATTTCAACGCCCATAAAAAAAACTTGGTCAAAAAAACTTACTACATAGTGTTCATAAAACTTGTTCAAAAAAACTAAAACATCCGAAAAAAACGAAACAAAACACATCATAGAAATTTAAAGTGATCAGTCTCATTGATCTCATGAAATTCTTCCACTCCTTGTTACTCTCGACTTGGTCCTAGTATCAACTCGCTTCTTCTTCTTCTCCTTATCCTTCTCCTTAAGATTAGCAACAACTTCATCTTCCTCAACTGGACCTATGTATTCACCAGCTTCATTGTAGTATGGGTTTATGCCTGAAAAGTCTTTCTCCCTGAAAAAGAGTCGATGATCAAAATCCGGATCATCCTCTATCATTCGAATCATTTCTACCTCTGATCCTTCATCTGAAGATGGAACTTCAACGAAGTGGAGGGGATTGTCAGGACTGTTGACCAAGAATCAGGATCGTTCATCATTTGTGAAAAATCCGAATCATCCAGCATCATTTGATATATTTGTACATCAGAAAATCCGTTCGGCAAATTGAAAAGAGGACGAGAAAGCAATTCAGCCTTTCAAGCCGGAGAAAGAACTTCATCTTCATCCATAACCCTAATGAACATACCTAAACATGGATTATTAACTAACTACACAATAGCTATTATAAAATAAACAAAAACACACAATCGATAGTTAAAATTATGTAATATCAACCGATTACACACAATCGGCAGGTCGTGTTTTCAGTATATGTCCGATTATATAATCGGTAGATAAAATTATGCAATATCTACCGATTGTGCATGATGTTCTTCAGGAATGATGAACTCGAGGCATAATCGGTAGATAAAGTTCGCCAAATTTCTACCGATTGTATATGTTGCCCCAAACTGGAAAACGAACAAATTATCAAAATTCCAACATTTTGAACATGTATAATTGGTAGTTTAATAATTTTTTAAACTACCGATTGTATATGTTGCCCCAAATTTAAAAATAAAAAAACTATCAAAATTTCAACATTTTGAACATGTATAATCGGTAGTTTAATAATTTTTTAAACTACCAATTGTATATGTTGCCCCAAATTGGAAAACGGAAAAATTATCAAAATTCCAACATTTTGAACATGTATAATCGATAGTTTAATAACTTTTTAAACTACCGATTGTATATGTTGCCCCAAATTGGAAAATGAAAAAATTATCAAAATTCTAACATTTTGAACATGTATAATCGGTAGTTTAATATTTTTTTAAACTACCGATTATATATGTTGCCCCAAATTGGAAATCAAAAAAATTATCAATATTCCAACAATTTGAACATGTTATAATCGGTAGTTTTTTTTTTATAACTATAGATTATAGTGCAAAATATGTCCAGGAACAGGCAGTTCCATCGGTAAGTGTAATCGGTAGATTGTCATCTACCGATTGTTGATGAACATATATAATCGGTAGGTGATGTAGTACCACTTATCTACCGATTATAATGTAAAATTTCAACAAAATAACTTGTTAAAAATAAATCTCTTGTGAATCAATTGATAATTCACAAAACGAACATACAATCCATTCAAATGTTAGAACATTAAACCCCAGTAATGTTAAACACCATAGACATATCCATAAAGTAAACAGGTTTCTTAGAAATCAACTTTCAAAATGATGTTCTTTGACAAAACAACCACAATCTAATTTCTAGAATTTTTTTGGGTTTTGGTACGAGGACGACGAGCACCAGGGGATAAGAATCTTTCAGCATCAGCGACATTGGATTCACCCTCAGGGACACTTGCTTCAGCATCAACACTCGATGAACCGCGAGATCTTTTACTGTGATTTTCTGCTAGCCTCTTAGGCTTATTCTCCCCAAACTTGCTAGCATAGGCTTCATTATCAATGTTGTCAATGAGGTCTTTATGCTCTCTCATCTTCTCAATTGATAAAGGCACTCCCGCATTTACGCACCCAGCTATCTTCTTAGAGAAAAATGCAACCCTTTTTTTTTTTTTTTTTTTTTTTTTTTTTAGGCAATAACAATCAAACAATTATTATTTAAAATATTGAGTCGTAATATTAAAATCAAATAACATTACGTACCAGCCTTTCATAACCAGGGGGTTTGTCTTTGATGATGCAAGTATAATCGGACACCCTGGTGGTCTTTCCTTTATCTTCACGGATCACATGAAGATGAGAATGCTCCTGGTACCATACCATATAGCGTGGATCTACTTCATCACCTCGGTGGACAGGTTTCCCATCGTTGATCATATATTGCATAATGTTATTATAATCTTCAACGGATGGGTTATTAGAGTAAACTAATGTGATAGAATCCTTAACACAGGTAGATTTCTCGACGTCCAATTTGAACCTATTGCACATGTGACTCATAGGTTCTTCTTGTACATAACCGAGTTGACGCATTACCCTAGAGACATTGTACATGACATATCCAGTGGGATGCCACAAGGGTCCATAGTAAAACGACAACTCATACCTTTCCGCTATATGACCACTAGCTCGGTCTTCTATGTATGGATCAAAGCATACATCTTTGGACGCCATCAAGTCTAATTTCCTCTTTAAAGAAATCAACTCCTGCTCCTTAGACCTTGAATGGTTGTTTTCAAAGATGTATTTTGTTCCTCGGGGTGTTCCTTTCTCCCATGCCGGATTCTCTTTGGCCAACTCGAGGGACGGGAAGTGGTCATAGATCCATGTTTAGTGTAAATATCAAACCAAGTATGAGAAAATTGATTCTTAAAAGAGAAAAAATAAATAACAACCAAACCATCAATAGAGTTACCAAAATACCTATAGTAGGCTCACGTTCCCGGCAATATGGCTAGTTGATTCCCTCGATGCCTTTCTCAACTCTTCCGTCAAGAACGCATGACATGAGGTTCCCCACAAATAGTCACGAACTTTGTTGAGAGGATGCAAAGTTGTAGAAGGTTGGCGTCGACCCGGTTGCCACTACAATTGGGGAAAATGACACATCCCAAAACACAAAGGAGATATGCAGTGGCTGCAGCATTGACATCGTTATCGCTAACCTCTGGATTCATTTTTTCTTTAGCCTTGGTGCCTTTGAACATATTCATCAAGTGAACCATACTGAATTGTCTGGTTTTGTAAGGAAAACACCGTTTGAACTCATCATCGGATGTCGCTCGATCCCAACCAAGGTACTTCTGAGTGTAAAAATAAAGTTGTTCCCAGCTTAACTGCTTCACATAATCAAATTTGACCGTTGTATCATGGTCAGCGAGACTTAGAATCTGCACCACATCATCTGGGGTGATCGTCATCTCTTCAAACGACATGTGGAAGGTATCGGTCTCAGGATACATTCTCTCCATGAAGGCTAATATCGACACTCGGTCATGATGTAACATTGAATTCTCAGAAGCAGTAGATAACCCAGAGTTCAGTACAATTTGCTTGAACCGTTCACATTCACCATCTAACGACCAATCTTTCATCTTTCTTGGTGCAACCGTAGGTTTGAGTAGATGATAGGCACATTTTTGTGTCTATATTGCGCCCGAATATCTGCTTCGGTAGTACTCGATTTTACACTTATTATGTCTTTTATTTGAGAAATAAACATTTGTGGAAAAATTGGCTCGAAAAGTGTTAAAGGCACCCCGGGAAAATGGATTAAGGCACCCCCTTTACATTTCAAAAATCCAAGTTTGGCGGGAAAGAAACTCATCTCGTGAAGAAACTGCTGTCAACATTGTTTACGTGTTTTTGGGGATATTTTGTGATTCTATTTGACCCAAGACTACAAGAGTCCAAGACTAACTCAAACACTTCAATTTGGAGGGATTTACGCCAGAGAATATTGCCACAGCCGTGTACCTGGACGGGAAATACAATTCCGGCTAGGAATCGAATTTACAAAGATTTGGATAGGTTTTAAAGAGTTTGAATGGGTTTGGAAGACTCTCTAGGGTTCCTACACCCTATATAAACCAAGAGAAGACAAGAAAAACACACACACAAGCTCAGAGATCATTACCGAAGAAAACAGAGAATTCCGGCCGACTGTTCTTGCCGCAGCTCAACGGAGAAGATGAACAAGCAACGCTGTTGCTATTCCTGTAGCGTCTTCTCTTTTCTTTCATGTTGCTTATTTCTTCTTGTAACGGCTGAACCTTGTTCTGTAACGCATATACGCGTCTCTATTCAGTTGTGTTACATCTATTTCACCTTTGTAAACACTTTTTGGAGCAATGGAAGATTATTTTGAGCATATTTTCTCTACCATGAGCTAATCACCATCACTGGGATGAAGGAGGAAGCTTTTTCTCTAATAATTAAGTGGTATGTATTTAATTAAT
>JAJJMC010012549.1:5665424-5675462 GCA_023531435.1 Papaver californicum
AAGTCTGAGAATCGAACCTCTTTTTACCACTATATTTTATCACATCAGTAGACGGACCGCATCAGAATGGTTCTAATATACACGACGAATATAAGATAATTAGAATAACAGTTAACACTTATACGAATAAAAAGATAATAGGTTAAGAATGGTGTTTTATAATTATTACCTCAGTTGAATAAATTTCTTTCACCCAAGAGTCTTTGTACCCAAATAATAGATCTCCTCCATCTCTTGGTAACCCAGGGATTTGGCCTTCTTGAATATCCTTCGTCTTCAAAGAGGCGGGGACTTGGTGTCCTCCTTTTTTCTTAATTACCTTCTTTCTACTTTGTCCATCTCCTTGTGTATCACTTGGTTCTCCTTCATCTCCGTTTTTAACTTGTGGAGCACTTGGTTCTCCTTCTTTTTTGTTTCTACTTCTTGGAACACTTGGTTGAGCTCCTTCGGTGATAGAGATTCCACTAGCGCTCTTTTCTCTTCACGACGAGGCCCCGAAACAATTGTATCGTGGGAATGCTTAGATCGCCTTTCCCTAAAAAAACAAAATAAAGAACAATTATTTCTAACAAAACACCGTTTAATCACTACATAATCGGTAGAGAAAGTACATTAAACTCAACCGATTGTTCATAATCGGTAGTCAAATAATCAAACTAACAACCGATTGTGCATAAAAAATGGAACAGAAAAGTCTAAGTTATGGACACACATACAATCGTTAGTTACATAAAAAGATTAACTACCGATTATGTGTAAATTTTGATACAGGAATACAATCGGTAGTTAATGACTAAATATAACTACCGATTATGTAGTATGTTTTGAGGAATCACTAACTTTCATAATCAGGAGTTTAACCCTATATGAAACTACCGATTATGCCTAAATTTTGGTCCAGGAATATAATCGGTAGTTAGTGACTAAATTTAACTACCGATTATGGTCGATGTTTTTAGGAATCATTAACTTTATAATCAGTAGTTTAAACATATACGAAACTACTGATTAATCCTAAATTTCAATACAGGAATACAATCGGTAGTTAGTGAATAAATATAACTATCGATTATGGTCGATGTTCTTCAGGAATGAAGAACAAGACCATAATCGGTAGATAAAAAACATCAGTAAACCTCCGATTATGAAAAATAACCGAAAACCTTTATATTCTATCCTCGATTTCATTCGATTGAAGAAAAATAAACACAAATAATGGTAAACCCTTACCTTATTGGGGCCATTACAAAGTTCTGGAGAGGCTGATTGCCAGAATCAATCTCCATATCTAGGTCATCATCTTCGTGTTCTTCCTCTTCTTCACTATGTTCTTCAACGATCTCTCTATTTCTTATTCTCTCGGCAAAATTCGGCCAGGTAGTATTATTAGGTTGACGGGTTGTTTTCTTTTTTCTAGCCATCTTTAGATTGTAATTCCGACAATGAATGGTTTACGATTATACGATAAATTGGTTTATGATTAATCGGTTTACGATGAATTGGATTGTTCCACAAGATGAAGTTATTGGTGAGCTTTATGCGGTTATTTATGGTTTAGAATGGGCGAGAAGATGGAGTATTAGGTGCATTTGTGTTCAATTTGATTCGACCAGTGTAATTCAAGCTCTTACGAATGGTGAGCTACCCTAGTTTATGGTTTGAAGATGGAGGAATGTTTGTGATTTTTATGAGAGGATTCACTATATTCATGCTTTAAGAGAAGTAAATTTTGCTGCTGATTTCTTAACTAAGCGAGCATGTTTACTGGCTGAGAATTCTTTTGAAAGTTTTAAGGGGAGACCAAACTTTATTCCTACCGTGGAATGGCCTGGCAAGTTTTATTATATATATAACTAGGTTGTTCTAGTTTGAGAGGTTTTCTCCCTATTGTTTTCCTTTTTCTTTTCGTTGTAAGTTATGTTTTTTTCTTTTATAAAATTGTAACTCAGCAAAAAAATAAAAAAACATCTAGCCAGTCATGGCTACTAACTTCAACATAAGAAAACTTAGCTAAAACAACATCACTTTGCGTCTCGGATTATGAGTACTGCACAAGAACAAAATGAAAATGCACCAGCCGGGAATTGAACCCGGGTTTGTACCGTGGTAGGATACTATTCTACCACTGGACCACTGGTACTGAACGTTGAAACTACACCAAACAATTATACAACTTAGAAAACAAGACAATGCATCACCCAACCAGTTCAGTCCCATATTGTTTGTGTTCATACATAGATGAGAGAAGAGATGATACAAATGATTGAGACATAGGAACGTAGAAGCTTACTTACCTGGACGGGGTCTATGGATGATCAAGAAGGTCCATGACCTAGGTTGGCGACCTCCATTGCACACTAAGGAGGGGTGCTCGCCTAAAATCTCCTTAAGAGGGAGAGTCTACGTCATAATCTGTTCCTGAGGGGGTACGCGTTCGTGCGACCCCTGCCAATTTCACTAAACTAAATCTTGCATTCTGAGCCGGAAACGCTGTTACTGCTTACATGGAATGCGCTAGAAGCGTTGCTCCTGCTTAGCTGATGCAAAATCTTCAAGGATCTAGCAGTTACACACCTAATATTTTTATGTGCATTGAGTTCATATTTTCAGCAAAGCTATTCATCTGAAGAAACATGAGAAATACTTGGATGCAGAGAGTAACTAGGAAACGTTAATCGAATCAAATCGACTTTGATCATATGATTTATTTATTTTTTGGTTATAGATCTCATGACTTGATATTGTTTAATTGGGAATCTTATTCACATTCATGTTGCTGAATTGTTCTGGTGTTGTACCATTAGGCAAACAACCTTCCCTTTTTCATCTCCTTGGGAACAAAATAATAATCATTTAGAAGCTTTGAAGCCCATACTGATCCTTTGGTTTACTTTTAAGTTTCAGTTGAAGTGACAAATGAATTAGTCTCACATAGAATAAGAAGCAAAACTCTAGTCAAATTGTTTTGTATATAGTTTGCACTTCCCCACATTAAATGATTCACGCAGCCTTGCGGTAAGCACAAAGCGAACTATTCTTTCGCCTTTTACTAAAGAAACCGTGTGCTTGCCGTTTATAAACGGCATACGCCTATTTTTGTAGGGCTTCTCTTTTTGAGAGGAACCCAACAATATTCAATTCCAAACTTTGTGTTTTGAAGAAACACTCATGATCTGTTTATTCAAGCTTCCAATACTTCTGCCCTGACCAGGGCAATTTGCTGAAGCATAGGCTCCAGAGGTATAGCTGAGAATAGTCCTTCTCCTCTTATGGGTAAACCAAGCTCCTCTTCCGTTGTATCAAAAGCCTCCTTCAAAAGTTAAGATATTGCAGGTGGTAGTTGGAAGGTTATGTAACGCAAAACGTGTAAAACATGCTTGACTATGAAACGCAGTAACCATATATACACACAAGACCTCACATCATCCAGGCATTGCAATACTCAACAAAGAATCAAAGGAGCTGGTAAATAGTTCAATTTCTAATTGGATACTAAGCCACTTTCTAAAGGAAGATCCAGCCTCATGTGCCATTGATATGAGAACTTCTGTTGGGTTAGTAGCATCCATTTTGGAACCATTTATGCCATCCATTTCTGTTGAGGTAGTGAAGGTGAAGCAACTCAATTTTCCTGGTGAACTTCTTCTACTCTCACTTAGAGATGAAAACAGAGATATAGATAGGGCAAGAAGACCCTGGGAGATTGTACCTTCCAGGCACAAAATTGGATACCTAAGCCACTTTCTAAAGGACTGAAAGATGAAGTATATTTCTTAAAGGAGAAGTTCGCTGGAAGTCAAGCTGGCAGAAAGCTTAAGGCTGATGAAGCTGACAAAAAAAAAAGACCGACTAGCTGAAGAAAATGAAGCTCTCTAATGCAAGGAAACAGAAGGCATCAAAATCTGCAGGTCAAGGTAAGTCTGGTGGAACCACCATATAGATTTTGCCTTTGTCGGATGGATCAAGTAAATATAAAGAAAGAAAAATTCATATTTCAGCCCGCTTTAACCCTGACTGCTTCATAAAAGCATAGCAATAGGAAATGATATTACGGATTTTGTAGAACTAGCAGCAGTTTGAAAAACAATTTTCTTCTTCTTCATATTTTCCCTTTTTCTTTCTAAATTATTAAATATTCGTATACACCAGAGCAAGCTGAAGCCTAAAAAATAAAAGGCGATAGGAGATTCTTATTAGGAAAATGATTGTAAATAAAAAGTCTGTAACACAATTCCGACTCTTTGAGTATATTTCTGATGTATGATGAAAAAGAGAAATTGAGGGATGGCAAACTAAGCAGACGCCGTAGCTGCTAATAAGCCATTGTGCCTGAGAAGTGCCTCTGGAGAAGGTTCACGCCCTCAGAACTGAATAAAAACCTAACAGAAGGAAATAATGCTAATTAGATGTCGTTCTGTCCAAGGTGGTTCATACCGGGCTACGGGCCACTGGAATTGCCATCTGGTGTACTCACAAGCATAACCTAATTATCATTTTGACTCCTCTCGTCTTGACTTGAGTTCATTAACAGTTCCTAACAAAATCCTCCTCAGCTTCTATCTCACTCTGAAAAGAAAGAAACGTCTTGTCAAATTCTCATAAACAAACCAGATCTACAAGCAATCAATCAACATATTAATTTAAACCCTTTTCTCTCTGGAAGAATAGAGAGGTAGAGATGTCGAGAGGTGGAGGAGTTGGGATTACAAACGCAGTAAACGTCGGAATAGCAGTTCAAGCAGACTGGGAGAATCGAGAATTCATTTCTAATATCTCTATCAATGTTCGTCGTCTCTTCGATTTCCTCATCAATTTTGGTACCTTTCTTCTTTAGTTTTTCGCATTTTGATATATAGATCTAGCCAACAAGATTGGAATTAGGTGTGATACTAGTCCTGATTTTGAGATTTTTATCATGCTTTGTTATTTAGGGATTTTAGTGTTGGAATATCAAAATTCACTACTTCACTGGGAGGATTTTGTTAGGGAGGTGGATTGGTCTAATCTTAGGATTACATAACCTCTTGTAGTGGCTCTAAACTGTCCAAAAATAGATTCGTTACAGGATAACCACATTTATAGAGCTAATCAGCCACCTCAAGTTTGAATGTCTAAGGCAGAATTACATTCCCTCAAGCTAAGGAATGATTTCAATTTTTAGACAATTCCAAAATTGGAGAATATGAATGACATAAGTTGAACAGGATATGTGTGCAAAGAATCATAGTTAGCATGCAATGGATCAGGGTAACAATATGGGTTCACTAAATCGTTATTCATAATTTCCTGTTTCAGTTATGAAATGTTTATTTCTCTAACAAATGCCAACTAGTACCACCACAAGTGTCTATTGTTGATAACAGTTTAGACCTAGTTTCATTTCCTATTAGTATTGGAGTTTTTTGGTTTCCTTAAAACTTTCTAGCCTTTCATATCTATATTTCTTCCACTTGTCATATTCATGGTTCTAGTGCTGAATAACAACCCTACAGCAGTTTGGTCAGAGGAAGATGCTGTGCATTAGAGATTTTGAGATACCCAATATGAATAGCAGTAGTCTTACTATGATAAAACTAGAAAGCAATAGCAAAAGACCCGAGGAAACATCTTCTGATGAGTAATATTATGTAAAATGTGTATAAGTTTCTATATAATGTATGTCTCGTCTCATATTAAAAACATGGAAGAACCCAACTGCTGAACATGGTGAAGGTAGCAACGATGCTTTATATTACTATTAGCAGCTAGAATGCATAGTAAAATCACGATAATACATAAATAAAGTCCCATGTATTGGCTCCTTATGCATCTAGTGTACTTATCAGCTGTCAACTTGTACTAAACTTCATTCAATACCATAACCAAGAAAACTGTGAAGAAGCGAATGGAGTTGAATGCAACACCAAAAAAGACCAAACTCTTATTACAGAGATATGTATATAGGCATTTAGTAGCGCAATAGACAAGCTCCCTCAGAAAAGCACCATTTCGGAGTATTAAAATGTCATTACTGCACTAAGAGAATTTTGTATTATAGGAGTGATTTAGGGAGGTAAATTGGTCTAATCTTAGGATTAGAGAACCGACTAGACAACATCTTGTAGTGGTCCTAAACTATAGGTTCACCGCAAGATAACCACATTTATAGAGCTAATCAGCCACTTCAAGTTACGCAGAATACATTCTCAAGCTAAGCAATGATTTTAATTTTAGGACAGTTCCAAAATTTGAGAATATGAAATGACATAAGGTGAATGGGATCTGTGTGCAAAGAATCACAGTACCATAACGAGCACATAATTGGTCAGGGTAAAAAGATGGGTGCTCCAAATTGATAATTTCTTGTTTCAACTTGAAATGTTTCTTTCACTTACAAATGCTAACTACTACCGCATCAAGTGTCTATTATTGATAACAGTTTAGACCCGGTTTCATTTCCTATTAGTATTGGAGTTTTTTTTATTTCTTTAAACTTCCTCGCCTGTTCATATGCATATTTCTTTCACTTGTCATATTCATGGTTCTAGTGCTGAATAACAACCCTAAAGCATTTTGGTCAAAGGAAGTTGCTGTGAATCAAGGATTTTGAGGTACCCAATATGAATAACAGTACACTAACTGTAAGAAAGCTAGAAAGCAACAGCAAAAGACCCGAATGAACATCTTCAAATGAGTAATATTATGTAAAATATGTATAAGTTCTTACATAATGTATGTCTCGTCTCATATGTAAAAACATGGAAGAACCCAACTGCTGAACTTGGTGAAGGTAGCAACGCTGCTTTATTTTACTATCAGCAGCTATGATGCATAGTAAAATCACGATAATACATAAATAAAGTTCCATGTATTGGCTCCTTATGCATCTAGTGTACTTATCAGCTGTTAACTTGTATTAAACTTCATTCAATGCCATAACCAAGAAAACTTTGAAGAGGCGAACGGATTTGAATGCAACACCACAAAACACCAAACTCTTATTACAGAGATAGGCAATTAGTAGTACAATAGGCAAACTTACCTAGAAAAACACCATTTCAGAGGTAAATAATCACAACATGTACAACAGTAAAATGAAAAAGTGATAGTAACACTTTTGCTGAAACGGAGGGAGTATTACTTATAAGACGATACTAGGTAATTATATTTTCGTTACACTTTTCTTTCGTCTTTGAACTTAGAGATGCCCTTTCTTTGAAGTTCTTATGGATTTTATATAGTTTGATCATTGATGGCCTAAACCATCCAATTTTTTTTTTCCATTCTATTTTTTTTAAGCATCATTCTTATTTCTTAAACGGTTCCTAATTGGGATATGGATTAATTTTGCGTTGACTGTCCCAAACTTCAGGTTACTTAATGGTTAGTATCTGCCAGTGCCATGCGTTTGTCTTTCTTTCTTTTTGTTTTTATGTAAAACTGAGTGCTTACGGTTAACTTCATTTCAGAGGCGACGACAAAAAGCAAGTTAGCATCTTTGAACGAGAAGCTCGATACCCTGGAGCGGCGTCTGGAACTTCTGGAAGTCCAAGTTGGTACAGCATCAGCCAACCCATCTCTTTTTACGTGATGTAATTTATGCCAATGCAATTCACTATTTGTAAAAAAGAACGAAGCATAAATACATGAGTACCCCTTCAATTTGTGCTCCCCTTTGTGTATCCAAGTTTAATATTCATATCAAATTTCCTTTGGGGATTCGTTGGTTCTCTGTGTCCCGAAAGTAAATGTAGATCTATCGTAGCTTCTAACTGACCTTTTGTGGAATTATGTTCCTCTGACCTTACAGAAACCTGATTAACCTCGAAGCATCACTGTCAAACACACTGCACACACACTGCACACACATCTTCTATAACCTTCTTTCAGGGGGTATTGTGCTGCCAACAGGATATCCTCAGCTTCAGCAGGAGATAGGTTGAGCTGCTTGAGCATAATCTTGATAGGCAAACAAGCAATAGAAAAAACAAGTTTAACGGGGTTTTGTGGAAACAAAAATAATTCTCCTTCCGTCCCAAGAAAAGTGATCCTTTCGCTTTTTTAAGATGGCCTATTTTTAGACAAAAACGAAAAGGTGAAAGTATTATTTTTCCTGGGACGATATCCTCATAACTTTTGAAATTAAACACACCTCAAAGGGTAATTCAGGGATAAAAATTAAGCACCGACGGTTATGTCGTACTAAGGTTAAAACCTGAAATATAGAAAAATAAAAAATAGACCGTGGTCATAACCTCAAAGGTGTCACTATCAAAACAAAACTAGCATAAAAACCCCAAATAAACTAAACAGTATAAACTATCGTTGTTATAATTTAACCCAAATAACTGAACAAAAACCTTCGTATATCTTCATATGTAACCACCGCCAAATCCATTAAATCTTCTCTTTTCTATTTTTTTCAAAAACCAAAAACTTTTAAATCTGCGAAAATCATTCTCCGATTTTTGATTCTCTCTTCTTCCCCTGAAACATAAAATGTTTCGACTCTTACTTTTGAAACCAGTTTCTAACCTAATCCATTATATTTTAAAACCGATTTCTGACCTAAATCAAAAAAGTTGAAACAAAATTACAAAATGGTAAAAAAACAAGATAAACAAAAGAAAACGAAAAATGAAAAGCTAAAGAAAACAGTAAAAAATACTCCAAAAGGTAAATCGAAAAAAAACTCCAAAAGGTAATCAAAACAACTAATTTTGCATCAGTAATTGGTGTTTGTGTTGTTCACGGTTTCATCATAATTAGGTTTCATTTGTTTGTAGCATAATTAGGTTTCATTTTTTCCCCTTGATTATCCATTTGTTTTCACTTGATTATTCACGATTCAATTTAAAACTCTGTTGGTAGTTTACTTATGTTTTTTTTTATGAAACCAAATTTTGGTTTCATATGTTTTCACTTGATTATTCACGGTTCAATTTAAAACTCTGTTGGTTGTTTGCTTATGGTTGAAACCAATTATGTTGGTGGTTTACTTATAGTATTTGTGATTTTTTTGATAAAAGAAGAATTTTATTAGCGTTAAATAGTAGGAGTGTTCTGATCTTTTGCCAGAAGACCACAAATAATAGCAGGGAAATTACTATAAGTTTCTACAGTAGATAAAATTTTCATGACTGATCTAGCAATGTAATATGCAACTTGATTATCATCGCGACTAACAAATGAAAAAGTACAATAATTAAAACTAGAGATTAAATGTCTGATCTCTTTTGTTAAGTTCATATTCTCCCACTGAATGAGTAGAGAGTCATCAAGGATAGACTGAATGATTAATTTGGCATCGACTTCAATGTGTATCCTTGGCCAATTTTTCTTTTGTGCCCATAATAAAGCTTCACGTACAACCATGCACTCCCCCTTTTCTGGATTCAATATTCCATGTGCATTCCATAACAAGTACTTGTATGATCACGTAAAAGAATCCTAGTACCAAGTTGATTAGTATCATAATCAAACGATGCATCCACATTTAATTTGAAAATATTTTCTTGAAGAGGGGACTATCTAGATATTCTGCTTTCTCTAGTTATTGTATTAGAATGCTCAATGTC
Organism: Papaver californicum; assembly: GCA_023531435.1. NCBI lineage: Eukaryota > Viridiplantae > Streptophyta > Magnoliopsida > Ranunculales > Papaveraceae > Papaver > Papaver californicum. The sequence continues at coordinate 5,674,982 of JAJJMC010012549.1, forward strand.
ATGCAAGTGTGACTCTAGATGAAAATGAATTTTATGCACATAGTTAATAGGATTGAGAGATACTCCCTGAAATACTGCATCTCGTCTATCTTTCCATAAAACCCAGGCTCCAACCATCAGAGTGTAAAGCAATCTTTCCTCAGAGAGATAGTTATAAGTAGAGAACCAACTTATAACCCACTCAGAAACATTGTTGTAGTTCCTTCTGACTAAATCAATATCAATGTTAATACCTTTCCACACTGCTCTAGCATGACGACATTCAAATATTATTTGATATATGGTTTCTTCTGTGCTACCATAAATACCACATTGATTATCAATACCATCATTGTAAAGAGTCAATCTACTTCTAGTAATATTCAAGTTTTTAATGCATTTCCATGCAAAGAGTTCGATTTTGTACGCAGTACTGCATTTCCAAATATTTTTCTAAACTGAAGAAGTAATAAGTATCCCACTTATTTGCACTTCTCTGTTG
>JAJJMC010012565.1:0-10859 GCA_023531435.1 Papaver californicum
ATATCTTCTTGATCAAATCAAGATATTGATCCATAAATATTTTTTTTCATGATCGAAACATTCCCATCATCATCTCTTTCATCTTCTTCAATGGAAAATACTACTTTAACCTCTTATCAAGTGCGTCTCCATAACCATTTAGATATTAACAGTGTATTATCAAGATGCATCCTTTTCTTGTTTTTGTTGGCATTCCACAGGAAATCACGCATAGGTTTCTCAAGCTTAGCAGCCACAGAACAAGATATATCAAACAAGGACATGTAGTAAACAGGTAAGCTTGATAATACACTGTTAATACAGATGATTTTACCAGCTCTTGAAGTAAAATGCTTCTTCCAACCAACAACCAGTTTTTCGAGCCTTTCAAAAAAAAAGAAAAGAAAAAAGAAGAAGGTACATGACCGGAACCGAACCGAGAAGACGGGTACATGACACAGAACCGAACTGAGAGTATATGATACATGATACAGGTACACAGATAAAGAACCGACCATAGGGAGATACAGGTACACGGTTCTACCAAGAACCGAGCCGAACCGACATTTGTGCACCCTTAGTAACCACTATATGTAAACTCAGTTAAGATATATGGTTATGTTTTGGGTTGATTAATAAAATAAATTTTTTTAAGGATTATAAATAAAATAGACTATAATTAATAAAATTATGGATTATATTTAAAAAAAATCATTTTCTTTGACCCATTATCATAGGAACTGCCCTAACATAATTGCTTTTCTAATAGTGAAGAACAATGAGGAAAAGAGTTTTATTATATATTTACCCCTGTATGTTTTAAAATTTACCAAACAAACTAACGAAGAAACAAAAACATAGAGGAGTAATTGTGTCATTTTCAAAAGTTTAAGTCTATTTAGCACTTGGTTTCGTAAACATTTACATAAATTTCTCACTGAAACAGACACACGATAGGACAACTTAGTAAATTCCACAGTGGTCCAGACCAAAATGTTGGTTACACCAAACAAATCATTTTCTTTTATATCGTAGATTCCTTATTGCAAGAATGGTTATTGTAGTGAACACAATTACTGTTTTATTTTTCCTATTAGAAATTGTTGATTTAATCTATCTACACTGGTAGATTATATTAGTCATCGTTTATCATTGCTCCCTAAAGATGATTTATTTCGTAAGAGAGACATATATGTGTATTTCCACCACCCGTAGAATATCATTTGCGTATAAAATTAACAAATACCACTTAATTTAGACGAAGATTGTTGATTGGTATTTTAACTCATGTGGCCTTCATAAATCCACCATAAAAGACAATAGGGAGAAATCCTAACTAAACACTAATTCAGTTTACCATTGATTTAAAATGAATATGATACCACTTGATGATAGTTAAGAATACACAAAAAGAACCAAACCGAAAACCGATTGTTTTAAACCGTTTAAGTCTAAACTAAACTAAATTATTTATCCAATGACTTCAGATGATTTTAGTTTTATGAAAACTGATGTTCTTTGTTCAATTTTGGTAAGCCCACAAGCCAAACTGAAAAATCGGTGGTTCAAACTTCTTAGAATTTATTTATGGTAAATATTTTATAGCTATCTCCATCTAATTTCATATGTAAAGTCTGAATGAATATGATTTATTTTTGTCCAAGATTATGTCTTTTATCATTTTTATAAATTTTGACCATAGACTAGAGTAAATGTTAAATGCTCTTTTTGTGTTATGATATATAGAACTGATAAAATTATCTGTTTCGTAAAACCAACGATTTTATAGATTTGCACAAAATTGATGATGAAACGGTTTAACTAACTTTCAGAAACTTAAAATTATTTTTATTGGTTCGATTCTGGTTTAGTACAAAACATTATGAAACGTTACAACGTACATCCCATTGATAGTTATAACTTTGCAAACATGTTTGAAACTATTCAAAACTCTCTATGTATAGACGCACAACCCAAATTTAGCATTCCACCTAGAAAAGGAAAACACCCTGTCCTAGTGGCACAATGCATACTACATTGTACCATCCCTTTTGGATGCATGCTCTACTAAACGAAATTATTGTACTTGTGTATTTAGATTGTCAGTATTTATTAAATTAGAAACACGAGGTAAAATTACCTAAGTATTTAGATTATCGACATAAATACGAGGCGAGATTACCCACGTGTCTAAATCATCAGCGTTAGTAAGACGAGATTACCCGTGTGTATCAATAACTTTTGAAACACGAGGCAAGATTACTCATGTATTTAGATTATATCAACATAAACACGGGGGAGTGTTTAAATCACAAGTGTAAATAAGACGAGATTACCTATGTGTTCAGATTATCAACATAAATTGGAAGCTCTACGTTGCACAATTACCCATGTGTTTAGATTATCAGTATAAATACAAAACGAGATTAATTTACCCATGTATTTTAGATTATTAGCATAAATAGGCCAGATTAGATTAGCAATTTATTATAGTTTCTCAATATTAAGAAAACCCGATCCGACCCTACCAATAAACAACAGTTGGATAAATTTTTTATGGGGACTTTTTTAGAGGGAGGTGTGAAGGATAAATGATATGTTATCATTTGTCCTTCCATTAATTATTTTTAAGATTTTTTTAGAAATAAAAGTTGGATTATTTTTTATATTTAGAAACAGTTAATGGAAGGACCAAATGTCAACATATGATTTGTTCCCCACGCCCCCGTCCAAACCAGATTAAAATTTTATCCGATTAAGTTCACCCTTCACACTTAATAGGGAGAGAGAGTAAAAATAGTGGGAGAAAAGGTGAGAAAAATGTTGAAGTTAAAACTGTGTTGAACTTAACTGCTTAAGGCAGCTGAGGAGAGAGTAGATGGAGAAAGGTTGAAAAAACTTAACAAACAAACAAACCTCTTAGTAAAAGTCAGTAGTGGAGGGTTTGGGTTTGACTAAGTCTCTCTCTCTCTCTCATTCCATCATCTTCTTTACTACATTCATTCATCCAATTCTCTCAGTCTCTCTTGTTGCGTTGCCTTTGAGTTTGGCGTTTCTGTCCCACCCTGCACGCACCTGACTCTCTCTCTTGTTGGTGGCATACCCAGATACAGAACACAAGACTAATCTTCTTTCTTTGCTTTCCATACAGATCTAATAACCCCCTCTCTCTCCCAATCTACTCTTTGTCCTTGTTGCTTCAGTCAGTCATGTTTTGTACTTTGTGCTGTTACTTGATCTAAAGGTCTTCCTTTTTCTTTTGGAAAAATCTAAAGGTGTGATTTTATTTCCTGGGCTATGCTTACTTTTTATCACTTCATGTTGTGTATTATTTAAGGCTGATTTTAGGTTTGTTTAGCTGAATTTTATTCTTCTGAAGAAATTCAATTGATTATTGAGATTGGGGGGTTTTGCAGTTCTAGAGTTGATGGACTGGAAACCAAGTAGTGATCGAAATAGAAGTTGTGGGACTACATGGTGGAATACAGGATCAAATTTCTGGACTTGGGCGGGTATTATTGACACCTGGTCTTTGTACTGTCCTCCCTCAGTCTTTTACTTGACTAATTGAGGAAGATTTAATTGTAAAAAAGGTTACTCTGAATATTTTTAGTTTTGGAGTTTTTAAGACTAGGGTTTGCTTTAATTTTTTTATTTTTATTTTTGGTATCGGAAGGTCGACGGAGAAGTGAGATATTGTATTTGATTGTTGAAACAATGGGAGGGATATGCTCGAGGAGATCGACTGTTGAGCATGCTCCCAGTGGAAGTTTACCACCTAATAATAGTCAAGATGAACATGACGCTTATGGAATACAATCCAAGACAGATGATGATGTTTTGACACCTCCACCCAATGGGGAACGCATGGAGAAACAGTTACAAGAACCATGTGCGTTTCAAGAGATGAGTAGAAATGCATATGCTACCAATCAGAATGATATTGACGATGGAATCCCACGGCTAGATAGGGCACTTTCACACAAATCCAGGTCGACGAAATTGAGGCCTGCTGCAGTAGCTAAGGTATGAATATACTCTAAATCGTCATTAGAGTTGTTATCTCTAATGATAATGGTTGTTCATTTAAAGTTGTCATGCCAAATGATAGTCGAATTTACCCCGTGCAGCAGGTTTCAGAGGTTAGCTCGCTTTTAGGCAGAGCTGGTACTGCCGGGCTTGGTAAGGCAGTGGAGGTTTTGGACACTCTTGGAAGTAGTATGACAAATCTGAACCTTAGCAGTGGATTTGTTTCTGGCGTTGCAACAAAAGGCAATAAAATATCAATTTTGGCTTTTGAAGTTGCAAACACAATTGTCAAGGGTGCTGCTCTTATGAACTCCCTTTCAAAGGAAAACATTAAACATTTAAAAGAAGAAGTACTTCCTTCAGAAGGTGTACAACATTTGGTATCAAAAGATATGGACGAACTCCTAAGGATTGCTGCTGCTGACAAGAGGTGGATCATTTGAATTTATTTTATCATTTTAGTGCTTGGGGCCAAATCTTTTCGCTACTGAAAGACTAACCATGTCGCATTGCTGTATCATGATACAGGGAGGAATTGAAAATATTTTCAGGTGAAGTGATCCGATTTGGGAACCGTTGTAAAGATCCTCAATGGCATCACTTAGATCGGTATTTTGAGAGGTAATCGTTAGTGACATCTTAAGTTTTCATCATTTCTGCATTATTGATAGGCAACTCATGTTTTTCATTTGCTTTTGCATTGATGGTTTGCTAGGCTGGCTTCAGAACTTGCCCCTCAAAGGCACCTCAAAGTGGAAGCCGAAACAGTCATGCATCACCTGATGACTTTGGTTCAGAATACAGCTGTGAGTATTTTTTTTATTTTTATTATTACAAAACTAGTAAACTGAGATAGAAGGTCCTTCTGTTTGTGATTTAATTGTCATCAAAACTGTAAAGCAAGGCACATATTCCAATATTTGTTACATTGAACAGCTTATTGCTATCGTTTATTGGACTCATTGCTATATTTCAAAGAAAATATGCTTATTTTGATTTTTCATACCAACTATGCACTGTGGAAAATATTGTGTGTGGAGAAGAAGAGCAAAAGAGAAGAAAAGATAAGAGTAAGGTGAATCGAAGAAGTTGATGCTTGAAGTCCATAAAAATAGTAGTTAGTGTTCAGTACATTGTCTTTCTGCTTCTTGACTTGCATTAAAGAAAAGGCTATAAGAACCAAAAAATCAATCTTTCGTAAGCTAACATTTTTTGACTTCCATCGAAGTCACTTTTCTTCAAAATGAATTAGCGCTGATTCCTTCATCACCTTTTTTTTTTTTGTTTTTCTCTTCTTCATTGCCGCCTTAGAACCTAATCACTGCCTCAACACTTTGCCATGCCTTACCCCACCTCATCAACACCACCATAAAATCACCTCTCAACCATCATCACTACCTTGTCACCACAACCACACCGCCCTGCCATGTTGCCAACCACCTGCTAAATCATCTGCGCCGTCATGCCACCTCTTTCACTCTTGCCATTTCACCACCATCTTGAAATATTGACTTTTTGTCATGTTATATATCCAAAATGGCTTTTTAACTTACTTATTTTGCGGATCAGTTCTTTCCTAAGCCCACTCGTGTTTATAGATTTCATTTGATCTATCATTTTTGTCATTTAAATTTCCCTTAGCTAGGGTAATCCTATTATGTCAATAGCTTATGTAGCTCTTTCCAACTAAAGATATAGAGTCTTGCTGTTGAATCCCTCTTAGTAAACATTCATTTCCTCCAAATAAATACGTGTCTTTCTCTAAGTTACTTCTAGGCATTCAACTCGTTTTATTCTTTAGCATCTTATTTGTCACATGATTGTTTTATTGAGAATTTACGCAAAACAAGAGGATTGAACCTTTTGTCTCTTACAGGAATTGTACCATGAGTTGCATGTCTTGGATAGATTTGAACAAGATTATCGCCGTAAGCTTCAGGAAGAGGATAACTCAAATGTTGCTCAAAAAGGTTCAAAATCTATGTTTTACAGTTTTATGTTTACAGAGGAGAATATCTGTTGTTTACTTCATTGAAGCTTGCCAAACATTTGTTTTTTGCTTGACAAGTAGGGTCAATTTAGGGTCCTTATGAGACATGAAACAGCGCAGGCCAAACAGTTGTTGTAATCGACTATTAAAGCTTGATAATTTCTATGATAAAAAAATAAAAATAATTCCTAAGCCATAATTAATAGGAGCAAGTTAAGTAGCATTCCTGGAACCATCACCATTCTAGAATGCAAATTTGCTCAGTTTAATGTTACAACAACAACAACAACAGCAACAACTAAGCCTTTAGTCCCAAACATGTTGGGGTAGGCTAGAAATGAAACCCAAATTATAAACCATTTTTCTTATGTTAAGTGATCAAAATGACTAACCACCTCAGAACACATCTTTAGTAGGGAACGTGATGAAACTGTTAGTCGTACATACCACAGATATATTTAGACTGGGATAATAATTTCCTATGCTTTCATTTTAGATTTAGCTGCAGTGCTACTGTTTGTACCCAAGATGGCTTAGAAGCTGTTGGTTGGAGGGAGTCATACCGAGAATTAATATGTACAAATCTTGAAGCTTTGTGACCCTTGGCCATTATTCAGTTGATGTGGGATAGCTGACCCTGCGGGAGTCTAATTCTTACAGTTAACAAATAGTAGTTATTATACAAGCATACAGCATACTTCAATTCATGTGGGAGAGCTGACCCTGCGGTAGTCTAGATTCTTACAGTTTACAAATAGTATTTATTAGGATATACAAGCGTACGCAGCTTGTATTCTGCCTGAATGCATTTTGCACTTCAATTCCTGTGTAAGATAACGGTATGCCCGTACTCTTAAACCGTCAGTATTAGAATCTAAATCCTCAAAACTCTATCCACTCATATACTTTCAAATTCTAAAAATGAAAATGACCGCTGTTCTCCTAGTAATTGGCTGCCCTCTTGAGTTCAATGTTTAATTACATTGCAGTCCCATTGGTTGTCAAACTAGTTGGCATGGAGAATGCGAAACAACAGAATAATACCTTCTTGTTCCATGTTTATTTATTTTAGTTGCACTTTTTACACAGTTATCGACGAGCAACGATATAACTGGGTTATGTTGGCATGTAGGCGACAGTCTTGCGATTTTAAGGGCTGAGCTAAAAAGCCAGAGGAAACATGTTAGAGGTCTGAAGAAAAAATCTCTGTGGTCAAGAATTTTGGAAGAGGTAAAGTGCATATTGATCTTCTCAGATAATTTCATTCAAAATCCAACAGAACGACTTGGCCATGATGTTGTTTATTGTATGTTTGGATGGATGCACTATTCATGTTTTCAGTTGGCTAAAAGTGAATATTTGGGAAACACTAATATTGGGTAACTGAGACTGCTCCTGATACCGCCTCATTTTCACACAACTGGGTCGGTTTTGCAGGGAAAATAGAAATGTTGCTTTTTAATGATTCAATCGCAATTTAAATTTCACATAAATGGAGACCAATTAGCTTCTTTTTTTCTGGAGAATAACTTAAGCATGGCTAGAAGTTGTTTTTAAATAATACTCCATTTACATTTTCTTGCTTACCGCATGGAATGTCTATTCAGAACCGCTAAAGTGTTTTCTCTTGAACTCCTAAAAGTCTAGCTCTTTATGTAGTTACCCACAAATTTTGAGTTTCTGAAAGGGTTTGATGCCATATGTTTTGCAGGTGATGGAAAAGCTTGTAGACATCGTCCACTTCTTACATCTAGAAATTCATGAAGCATTCAGCACTGCTGGTATTTGTCTTAATATAAAATTTATGTTCTTTTATTACTAACTAAGAGATCCATGAGATAATATCTTTGTGAATCCTTGATGTTTCAATGTAACTAAAGGTGGACTCTTTTGCAGAATCAGACAACAATTTCTTAAAACACCAACTAATTCTAGATATAAAAGGGGAATCAAGGAGTGTCTACAGTGAACTGCCAAAATTAAAACGTACCAAAATTTGAAACTGTAAAACCTACTTTCAAGTAACAAGAAATATGCGCACCGTACACGTCCATTCAACTAACTAGTTAACAAGCTTGATATCTTGAGTCTATCCATGAGAAGATATTTTTCTTGGTGATCGACGGGAAACGCAATATTCATAATGTTGTTGTTTGTGCGGCCAATCTTGCAGATAATGATAAACTGGTGAAAGAATCTGTGAACAATCATCAGAGATTGGGTCCTGCTGGTCTTGCTTTGCATTATGCGAACATAATAACGCAAATTGATACCCTTGTAAGTCCTTTCTAAATCTAATTATGCCTACATCATTTTACTTAGAATCATAAAGTCAGTTACGAGGCTTGCTGACTAACATTGGGTATGATTAGGTATCTAGATCGAGTTCTGTGCCTCCAAATACTAGGGATAATTTGTACCAGGGATTGCCACCTAGTATAAAGTCAGCTTTACGCCCCAAGCTACAGTCATTTCAAGTCAAGGAAGAGGTATCATTTGGCCTGTTTTTTTATAATTTCTGATATTTACCATAATTTCCTTAATTTTGTTTCAACCATTAATACCATTCTAACTGCCTATTTTTTCTTTTACTTTTTGGTTCTTTCCTCTGCTTGCCTACTCCAGCTCACTGTTCCACAAATCAAGGCTGAAATGGAGAAAACTTTGCAGTGGCTTGTTCCAATTGCTACAAACACTACCAAGTAAACTTCTATGTTGTTTTCTCAGTTATGATGTAGCAGGCGATATTTTTCATTTATATGGTTATTCATATATTTAATATTTGTTTCAATGTTGTTTCGAAACCAGGGCTCATCACGGTTTTGGTTGGGTCGGAGAATGGGCAAATACAGGGTTAGTAAATTACAACTTATTGTTATATACTGAAACTTCCAACTAAATTGGCGTAAAACAAAAATAATGTAACAGTACCTAAGTACGTTGTTTTTCAGATCGGACGTAAACCGAAAGCCATCTGGGCAAACCGAATTAATTCGAATTGAAACACTGCACCATGCAGAAAATGAGAAGACTGAATCTTATATACTTGAACTGGTAGTATGGCTTCACCATCTAGTTAGTCAATCAAGGTATGTCCCTAATGGTGTAATCAGATCTCCCATCAAATCGCCAACTCGATCACCAAACCAAAAGACATTTCAGTTATCCTCACATAAACCTAGTCCACCATCACCACTGCTAACGGATGAAGACCAGCAAATGCTGCGAGATGTGAGTAAAAGGAAACTGACTCCTGGAATTAGCAAGAGTCAGGAGTTTGATAAGACCAGATTGAGCAAGCACTGTAGATTAAGCAAGAGTAATAGCCATTCACCAGCGACTGGGTTTAATAAGGAGTTTTTCCCAATTAGAAGGGCGCCAGCGGTCCCAGTCATCGATTTTGATATCGGTAGGATCAAAGCTCTGGATGTTATTGACAGAGTTGATACCTGAGAAGTTTATAGCATCTCGTATAAGAGCTGATGATTTGACGCAGAAGAGAAGGCAGTGTGTACTTTTATGGCTGCATAATTATACAAGAGCTCTGATGATTTGACGCAGAAGAGATGACAGTGCGTACTCTGATGGCTGCATTCGATGTAATCCTGCTGTAGTTTCTTCTCGTTACGTGTGCTGCGTCGGATATATGTAAAGGGTCTGAGGTGATCCGAGTGTTGTTGGTTGATGATAGAGGTATGCCGTTTGTAAGATAAGATAAATTTACAAGGGTGATGTTGATACTACTCTGTGGTTAGGGGTTGAATGATGGAGGGGTACTGCTGTACATAGAGGGTTTTCAGTATCGAAAAGTTAAAAGAAATACACCTTTTCTTCGGATAGTTTTTCATTAGTTATTATCATATACTAGATTGGTGCGTGTGCTACGCACCGGGCAAGGGCATGAGGTAGGTTCTTGTTATATCGTCTTTTAGATCATCTTGGTACCAAAATTAGGCAAGTCTCGTATTTGGTTTATAATGTGGTCCGGGTCCGATGTAAATTGTTTACATTGTTTTTTCATGTCTATTGAGTTGGTATTTCGTTCCATATCCATCTTTTTAAGAGTTACTATAAACTATTATATAAATAGTATTTAATATATTAATAATTAAAATAAAATCTATAATTAAATAAACGGACCGTGGGTTATAAGTCCAAAGGTGTCACTATCCAACTACTTTAAACCCAACAAAACAAATTTGATACAAAAAATTCATTATAAACCAACTGTCCATATTACCCTCATTTATAATCCAGCCCAAATCCATTAACAAATCACGCCCATCACACCTACTTCACCTTCACCTTACAGAATTTTTTTCCCCTTCACCCTACGGAATTTTTTCCTCGTCTTCATCTTCATCAACAAAAGCTTCATCATCCTCGCCTTCATCTTCATCATCAGTAGCTTCATCATCCTCGTCTTCATCTTTATCATCCTCGTCTTCATCATCCTTATCTGCATCATCTACAACTAGAATCAGAATCAAAACAATTTCAAAATATTGACGAAATTGTTGTTCATCATCATCAGTAACAATTTCAACCTAAAATCAAAACAAAATCACAGATCAAAATCAAAAATGGTTTCATCATCTGTTAGGTTTAGGTTTCATCTGTTTCGAAATCAATCTTTCATACTTAGGTTCAAAGATAGAAAGTTTCAATTCCATTTGTTTTCACCCTTATTTATTTATGATTCAATTATGTTCAGTTTTGGTTTCATCGTTTTTTTTCGTTCAATAAAATTTCAGATGAAAAAAAACGATGAAACCTTTTGGGGTTTCATAGTTTTTCTTTTTCCATTCAAATAAAAAAAAAACAGATGAAAAAAACACTATGAAACCAAAAAAGGTTTCAT
>JAJJMC010012570.1:7316-23591 GCA_023531435.1 Papaver californicum
TTGATCGATCTTACTCAAATTATATCAATTTTTCATCAATTTCACTCGATTTCACTTTGATTTATTGAATTTTATCCAATTTGTATTAAACTTATTCATTTTTTTTATCAATCTAACAAATCTAACGATATGAAACTATGATTTCATCAATCTTACTAAAATTCACTCAATTTTTTATCGAACCGACTTGAATACACTCAATTTTGATCGATCTTACTCAAATTATATCAATTTTTGAGTTATTCAAGTGAGATTGATAAACTAAGAACCCTAATTATTAAAAAACCCAAGTATTTTTGATGACTCCTAATTTCCAAAATCCGTTACGTTTTGCTTCCGACATCCGAAATCCGTTATCCACCTTGTAACTAACACACAATGGTAACTAACACACTTTGGTAACTAATACACAATGGTAACTAACACACAATCCGTATGAGCATCCAACATCAAATCTGGACCATCAAAAAATTTCTGTGATCCGTATGAGGTGGCTTATCCACCGTTAAACTCTTCTTTTCAAAACCCTAAACAACAATTCTCTTCATTTTCGTTTTTTTTTTCTCTCTCTTCGTCTCTCTTCATCAACTGCACCATCACCTCCGAATCTAGAATAATGGATAGAACAAGTTGATGCTTTTCATGAAGGTTGGGGGTGCTGTCATCGCCAAAACAGTAACATCTCTCTCTTGGTCTTGTTTTCATGTTTTGAACTTGATACTTTGATGCTTGATTTCTGATCTCAATTGGTTTGTAGGTTTGATTGTGTATTGTTGATTTTGTTTTGTTTGGTTTGTATTCACTTTGGTTTTGTTTTCTCTTTTCTTATATTGTTGATTTTATTGTTGAATGAGCAGGTGAGCCCTTCTGCTTTTGAAGCTCATGTTGGTTTGGGTTCACACAGGGTTCACCAAACTCAAACCCTTACCCTGCCGCACTCTTTATTCTCCCTCTCCAATTCTCTGAAACTTCACCAAACTCAAAACCCTTACACTTACAAGTTGCAGACAAAAAACCATTTCTCTAACTGCACATTAAAGCTTAGACTTCCCTAACTTCACTTAAAACCATTTCTCCACCATCGGTACTGCTCTGGTATTGTTTTCTGTGTGATTTCATCAAATAGCAAAATCTGATGTTTCTCCACCATCGGTATGTTTTTAAGTTTTGTGTTATTTGATGAACGTCTGTGTATTTTGATTATTTGGCTAGATTGGGGTTTTATTTTTTTGGGTATGAAATTGGGTATTTAGGAATTAGGTTTTGGGTGTTACACATTATGTTTTGGTATGAAATTGGGGATTTAGGAATTGGTATCCCTTCGGTTTCAGTGGTGATGTTTCTTTGTTTGTTGTGTGTTTTATTGAATTTGTTTTTGGGTTGAATATGTTAGCACTTAGCAGCAAGTTTATTTGAAAACCTCCATTGTTCATTTAAGGTACAGAAAACTATGTCCTCGTATTTTGCCCCTTTAAGTTCCCCTAGTTCATAAATCATATTATTTATCCATTCCCGTCCAACTCCATAGAATTTTTGCATCTGAGCAACAACAAGTGGTGTTGGAATAGTGAATGGGGAAATGCAGTTGATTCTGATACCATCTTGGCTTATCTCACTAGCAATAGACTTCACAATTCCAGGCAAAATGAACTTTGATACAGAATATGGGTGTGGCCCCAGTCCACCTAGAATTCCTGTAATGCTGGCAGTACAGAGAATAGAGCCTGCATGGGTTGGTTTCATTACATGCACATCGTGCTTGATTCCTGCCATTGTGTCTCGGATGTTAACCCACTTGTTGCTCCTGTTATTAGCGCCACTTTTCCTTCTAGCCTGTTTAGAGTTACGCAAAAATGGAATCACTCTTTGTTAAACAATAAATTTCTCTGTTTAGAAAAGATAATTTTTTTTGTGTTTAGTCCTTAACAAATATCGCAGCCAACCGTTAAATAATTTTAAATTATACTAACCCGTATGTTTATACTCTTCAGTAGGTATACGTGATAGGATGTTTGAATTTGTATTGTCAACACATTCATTTATTGGCGCCAATATATGACTTAAATGCTATCAAATTATACCTTGTGGTCGATTGATTCCTTTTGAGCACAAAGACAGTCCACTGGATTTTAATGAATACGCTGCTTATGATCTGAAACAAGTATTGCTTGGGTTGAGGTGTATGTAAACCGGGGTAGTCAAGTCTGATGGCGATGATATTCATGAACTTGATTTGTGTATCTGCGTGGTGATATTGTGCAGGTTAGCATCAGGTTTGTTGTTGGAGTGAAGTATGAAGAGAAGGCTGCCCTTATGGAAACGAAGGAGTAGGAACATCGTAAACCCGACATGTGAATAATTTTCCAGATTTTGGGCGAGGAATGTCGCGTGGATTTTATTTTGTGGATTTTGGTTATTAATCCGGCATGTTCGGCAAACGACATTTTTGTTAACATTGTCTAAAATTGCCTTTGCTTGTATAGATTTGTGTGAAGATGATTCCACACATATTGTTTTGCCTACGAATTGTTAGTTTAAAATTCATTTGCGTTTGGATTTTATATGAAAAATAGTACTAAAATTTCAATATAATGTCATTCTAATCATGTAAATGGATCCTTCTCTTTCTCTCATGGATGATTATAAATGTTTGTAATTGTTGTAGTTACAAGGTTGAAAAATTCATAGATAGTAATTAGTTTCTGTGAGGTACACTGTCAATTATAGGATCTTTGGCGTAATGGGAGATTGTTTGACTTGTGATCAAAAGCTTGCGTGTTCGATTCACGTCAAGTACATACTTTTTTTTTCTCTTTATTAATCATGCAAAAACCAACAATAATATGCAAGCTTTGATTTTTTTCCAATGAGTCACACGGATCACAATCCGTATGACTAGATAAAACTAGATATAAAGCGTTGATGGATTTTAATCACACGGTTTATCTTTCGCCTTCAAGTAATTCATTTTTAACATGTGGTGGTGGCTTAAACTTGCTGAGAGAGGTTTGAGCAACCAATTCATTTTTTGTTGCTACGAGTCTGTGCCTCAAATACAATAGCTGCATGATCATTTTTTTAGATGCTATAAGTTACTTGAAAAACGGATCTAGCAATTAAACATATTTGGTCGTGGCTCAAACTTAGTTGCTGAGAGAGGTTTGAGCAACCAATTTATTTTTTTGTTGCTAGGAGTCGGTGCCTCAAAGTGAATAGCTATATGATCAACTTTTAGCTGCTATAAGTTACTTGAAAAACATATCTAGCAATTAAACATATTTGGTTGTGGCTCAAACTTAGTTGCTGAGAGAGGTTTGAGCAACCAATTTGTTTTGTTGTTGATACGAGTCGGTGCCTCAAAGTGAATAGCTACATGATCAACTTTTAGCTGCTATAAGTTACTTGAAAAACAGATCTAGTAATTAAACATATTTGGTTGTGGCTCAAACTTAGTTGCTGAGAGAGGTTTGAACAACCAATTTATTTTATTGTTGCTACGAGTCGGTGCCTCAAAGTGAATAGCTACATGTTCATTATTTTAGTTGCTATAAATTACTTGAACAAAGGATCTAGCGATTAAGTGTATTTTTTCGTTGCTAAATAATAGTGAACACATGTTTATTGAGCCAAAAAATTTGGCAGTTGCAATTTTAGACGCTTAAACTATTTAAACGACTAAATTTCCAAGCTCTTGCTAAGATTTTAGACGCTTAAACCCGTTTTTCTTCTAGTGATGTTCTACTGATTATAATGCCATGTATGATTGATTGTTTGTTTGTTTGAGTCGCGAATTGAATAAGCATGCATTGATATCTACAAATAAATTAGAGTTTTCGATCCGGAATTGTCGAAGGACTCTGGTTACAAGTAGTATAGCATATTTGTTAATGATACTTAAAATTTCCATGCAAGTATGTGTAGAAGCTTGACCTAGGTTGAATCCGAGTTGCACTTTGCGCCGGGTTACTTAGAATAACCTCAAACACAAAGACCATTGCTTTCATTGGGTTGAACTTGTGTGGTGCCTTACACCAAGTTATCCGGTGTAAAGGATTCAGAGAGTGGCGCGATACCCTCTCTGATGATATTAGGAGTTTTGCCGGAGTAGACCTGCGATAGGATGCTTTAGGGTTATTGGTGTTACTAATCCATGAATGTTGAGTATGCTTTGATTGATAACATGTTGAAAAACTGACAATGAATTCTCTAACCAATACTTCTCTCTCTGATATTCGTTTTTATTAATCTGCTTTAGCTTGTTTTAGTATAATTTAGTTAAAATCACAACAAAAACCCCCCCTGTTTACTTGCGTAATTGAAAGTAATTAACAATCACTAGCCTCTCTATGGGAACGAACTTGTTCTTATTTGCTATACTTTAATCTATTTTAGAAGAGTAAGAACTCTCTCTGATCATTCACGTGACTGGATGATTTCTCGCCAGTCAACATTCCATTGGATCCTCTAAGGATTGGGTTCGGGTTCACTAGGGAACCTACCAGGTTCTCTCTCTCTCAGAGCCGCAGCAATGTCACTGACTTGGGTTTGTAAACTAGACATAGCTTTTTCTAGGCTTTGGAACCTCTGCTCATACTTTTCGTCATTGCTGGGCTGAGTTGGACCAGCCGAATTCTTATAACTGAAGCCTGGAGGACCTTTAGCATTACTAAACTGACCTGGCCTTTCGACCAGGAAAGGTTCGGGTGGTTTCTCCAGCTAGGGTTATAATATTCCGAATACGGGTCGAACTTTCTCTGGTTATCAAATCTAGTGTTATCATAAAGAGCAAAAGCTTGCTCTTCGAATTGGTTGGGCTCTGAACTACTAGCTTGATTCATTTCGACCAGTATTAGCCTTCTAGATAAGGCTTCTATTTGGGCCTTTGAATCAAAAGATCCTTCTACCCTATGAACATTTCCTCTTCCTAGAAGAATTATTCTTTTTGGCTCCCTACTGCTCTCCCACTGTTGGGTCTTCTCGGCGATGTCACTCAGAAGTTTCATCGCCTCAGCAGGAGTCTTACTGTCGAACCCTCCGGTTGACAAAGACTCGACCAAGGTTATAGATACGTAGTCCAAACCCTCATAGAGGATCTGAACTAGCCTTAACTCATCTATTCCGTGGTCTGGGCATTGGGACAATAAGTCATTGAACCTTTCTACATACACATACAAAGACTCTCCCTCTAGCTGGGAAAACGTGCATATTTTCTGCCTAACAGACGAAATTTTATTCCTAGGGAAGAACTTCTGAATAAAAGCTGAAGTAAGTTGGGCATAGGTTTCAATTGACTGAGGAGCCAGGAGGTATATCCACGACTTGGCTTTGTCTCTTAGTGAAAAGGGAAATAGTCTAAGTTTAATAGACTCGTCATTCAAGTCTCTAATCCTGATTGTGCTACATATTTCCTCGAATTCCCTAACATGAAAATAGGGATCTTTCGTTTTCTTTTCCTAAGAATAATGGATGCATCTGGATGATTCCGGGTTTCAGTTCGTAGCTCGCATCAGTAGCGGCTAACTTGATGCAAGATAGACGTGAGGTCCGGGTCGGATTCAACAAATCGTTCAGAGATGTCATTGTTGACACGGTCTCGGGAGTGACTAGTTCACTCTCAGTTGGCTTCTCAAGGTTAAGGTGAACTACAAGTCTTCCACTAATTAACCTACCTTGAGGGTCTTTATCCCAAGTTCGCTTGAAGGGCAATCTTGGCATGCAAAAATTAAATCCTAACAAGAAATTAATCAAACACAATCGCGCCCTGACTCAACCAAATCAAACCTAAATCTAGCAAACAACAAGCATGATGGCTCCACTTAGATTGTTTCTAGACCAGCTTCTATTCTTTCAAAAAGCAACTGGTTACAATTTTAGCAAACCTCTTAGAACGATCTGAATTAGATTAAGTCGAAGAGAAACAGGAGAAGCTGAATGGAGCTTTGATACCCCTGTCTCTTTGGCACTTTTCCCTGGGTTACAAGGCGGCTCTAATCAACTTAAAATAATCTTCCTGAACTTCGAGTTAGGCTAATAAAGTAACCAGTACAGTCCTTTTGAACGATTTTCCAATAAGCTCGATACCCTATAGGTCTCTTTCTAATCAAGATTTTAGGCTTAGGTTCGCGTAGGTTTCGTTTTCCTAAGGCGGGCAAGAAGAAGACGGTGATGAAATCCGAAACCTTATCTTGTATGGCCAGGCCTTGCCCTTTA
Organism: Papaver californicum; assembly: GCA_023531435.1. Taxonomy (NCBI): domain Eukaryota; kingdom Viridiplantae; phylum Streptophyta; class Magnoliopsida; order Ranunculales; family Papaveraceae; genus Papaver; species Papaver californicum. The sequence goes on from JAJJMC010012570.1 coordinate 13,527, forward strand.
CTATGCAAAAATTAAAGTCCGTATTCAGTCCTCAACATATATGCATAAGGAGATTCGTGGGTTGGTCGAAGTTTACCTCCCGTACCAGACGGGCGATAAACCGTTGAAGTCGACTCGGGCCACTAATATCCTTTTCAATAGTGTGCGAACCCGAGGGGCCGAGACAATATCGTAATTGTCGTCCTTCCCTGCACACAGTTTGATATTTAAAACTACCCTTCCGTAGGGTTTAAAAATAATAAAATGTCCAAAAATGTCCAAAAGAAAGTCCAAAAAATGTCCGAAAATAAAAGAAAAATTACAGAAATAATAAAATCCTAATACAATTTTCTAAACTAATTAAACTAAACTAAAAATCTAATTAAGAAAAATAAAATCTTCGATCTTCTTTTTCGTTCTTTAAGCTTTTCCCTTTAACTCCAGGTCTTTAGCTTTAATTCCAAAACTTTGGCGTACTCTCTTTTCGATCCAAAATCCAACCTGTAGCAAAAAGAGAAATACCAAAAGAAACGTAAAATAGAACAAAGTAAAAAAAATAATAAAACTAAAAATAAAAACCTAAAAAAAATAAATCTAAAACCCTAAACCTAAAAACAAGTCCGCATCGGCGGCGCCAAAAATTTATGTAGTTTTTTAAGTGGTAAATAAAGTGTTCGATTCTCGAACTTGTGAAGGTAATGATTTTAGAAATAATAAAAACAAAGCAAAATAAACTAGAGATGTTTTTAGAAAATATGGAGAAAACCAGGAATCAGGATTCAGTTATTTCCCACAACTATGTGATTAAACATGTAATTCTTTTTAAATAAATATAAGCTCAGATATTGCCAAAATAGGTTTTTATGCAAACAAGTAGAGGTAAATCATAAGCACGGAACATCAATGGTCGTCAACCCAGCATGATCCATCAAACAAAAACACCACTACTGAATGAAAACCGTTTTTTCTATTTCGAAACTATGCAATTTAATAGATAAAGAATTATAAATAAATTAAATAAAATAGACTTACCACATAAAATTGAGAGAAAAACCTCCTCCATCATCCCAGTAAAGGAACTTAGCTCATGGTGGAGAAAACTTGCTCAAAAGATCTTTTCATTGCTCAAAATATTGATTACAAGGTTGAATAATGGTGTAACAGGAATTTTGATACGCTTATAAGTGTTGCTGGAAACACTTCAGCCGTAACAGAAAACAATTCAAAAGAATACGCAACAAGAAACAGTTTTCTGTTTTAATGAACGACAGTTTCCTGTTTTAAAGACTGTTTCCTGTTTTAATGAACGACTGTTTTCTGGTGTAGCCTGCTTCGTATTCTTCTTGCAGCAGCAGCAGAAATTTTTGTTCTCTGTTAGCTTTTGTCTCGTGATTTTGAGCAATTCTAAGCTTCCCTAATTGATTCCCCCTCAACCCAATTGATCATAACCTCTATTTATACTATCCCAATCCTCAAATCACTTTAAAAACTTCCTCAAATTCTTCTTTGATCACCTATTAGAATTTTCCAAAAAACTTGATTTTCTTTCCTGATTTTGATTCTTGATTGTTAAATGGGGAATCACTTTGATCTCTTTCTCTTTATAGTTCTTTACCAACAATTCTAACTTCTTAGTTTAGGAAATTTCCAAAGAAGATGCAAGTTTCCAAATTTCAACCCAATTTCCTAATTCACGCTGCATGAAGAATAGAAATTCTTCTTCCCGCCCAAATTTTCAATTTGAATTTTGGGTGCATTAATCCTTGGGTGCCTTTATATTATAAATCAATTGGGGTGCCTTAATCCAATGTGAAGGTGCCTTTAACAATTCTCCAAAAATACCTAAAAAGCAATAAAAACCATAATAAGTACAAAAATAAAATACCAACAATATATAAAATTGAGATTAAATTAGACACAAAAATGTGTCTATCACGCCGAGCGCACAATGAAAGATCTAGCGTCTCATAAGCTAGATACGCAACAATGGTGCATACAGACGGCTTCTACTTTTGAGATTAAGCCGGGATTGATCCGTGAACTTCCGAAGTTTCACGGGATGACTAATGAAGACCCGAATAAGGATCTGATGGATTTTTGATAGGTGCATAAATCATACATTTTAAGTAGTTTATGACCCTTATTTGCTATATTTGAGTGAATTACTATGTATTATTATTACTTTTGAAGTTTAGTTGTCTTTTCAGGTTACAGTTCAGAAACCCGCAGAATGGAGCTGTATGAGAAGAATTATCGAGGACCCAGTGAAACTCTGCTGAATTTAGGCCTTTCACCTTCCACAGTGTAGGAAATTGAATTACGAAGCCAACGGCGAAAGAACGAGGTCATTCTGATCTCGTATGAGGAAGTTATGGGCAAAGCCACATGGTGGCAAACTAGCTTGTGCTGCTAGCGCCCAGGCGCTAAGTTGGCTGAACCGCAAGTGCTAAGGTGCTAAGTGGCTAGTTGGAGGTGCTAGAGTGGTTTGGTGGACTATTGGCTAGCCTTGGTGGAGTAGTAGCTAGCTTGGGAAGTCATATGGGATTAGGAAAGAATTTGGAGTTGCTATATCTTGTTGGGATGGAATAATGAAACTAGCACATTTCCTAATTCAACTAGGATTCTAAAGTGGCTAACTCTAGTTCTATAAGGAGAACTAAACTCTTCTCATGGCAAGTCTTTGGGGCAAATTGGGACAGCAAATATTGGAGATTACACTCACTAAAGTGGATATCTTGTTGGAGCTGGACATACACAAGAGAGTTTGAAGCAACAAAGGAAACTCACGTAAAGGCTGGGCAGAAAAGTGGCTGGATACACGGTGTTGTGCTGAGCTAAAAAGAAGGAATTGACGTATAAAGAGAGGAGAGTTCTTGCTGATGGAATCATATCATATCACATATAATACACGGTGAAACAATACACAACAGGAGAGAAGAAAATAGGAACAGAACTTGCGTAAACAGACAACACAAAAGGCTGGAGGCGTAAGGTTGTGCTGCTGGCTACCATTGCTGCGTTTCAAAGTCTTACTAGTTCTTCGAAATCTTTCCGGGTTTGAGTAAATCGTATCTTGATTATTTTCCATGGGTTTTGAGAAACCCCTGATGAACTAAACCCCTCTCATTGGTTAGGGATGTAATCTGAAGATGGAAAACATGTTTATTGATTGAATGGCGCATGCTTATACGTTCATGTTATTTTTAATATCGTTCATGTTCTACCGAAAATAGTGTTATATATGATTGATTTCTGATTTATTTGAGTTGCAAATCAGGTGAATAGGCATTGATATCTATAACTAAACTGGATTTCTGAAAGTCGATTCTGTCGAGGGACTCCGATTACAAGTAGTATAGCATATTTGTTAACGACGGGATGTTGCCATACGGATATGTGTAGAAACTTGACCTAGGTTAAATCCGAGTGGTGCTTTACGCCAGGTTGTTTAGAATAACCTCAACTCACAAAGACCATTGCTATCATTGGGTTGAACTCGAGTGGAGTTACTCACTCCGGTTACCCGGTGCTAAGAATTCTAAAAGTGGCGCTTTGCGCTTTTTGATGATATTAGGAGTTTTGCCGGAGTAGATGAGATAACAGGCTACTTTAGGGTTATTGGTATTACTAATGCATGAATGTTGAGTATGCTTTGATTGATAACATGTTGGAAAACGGACGATGAATTCTCTAACCAATGCTTCTCTCCCTGATACACGTTTTTATTAGTTTGCTTTAGTTTAATTTAGCTTAATTCACAACATAAAACCCCCTTGTTTACTTGCGTAACTAAGAATAATAACAATTTAATTGCCTCTCTGTGAGAACGAACTTGTTCTTATTTGCTATACTTTAATCTATTTTGGAAGAGTAAGAACTCGATTATTTTGGTTGATTACGACACGACCAATTTCCATAACATAATTATGGCCATGGTTGGGGCTGAACCTAATGTTGATGGAGCCATGCTACGAGCTTTTCCATTCTCTCTGATGAATACGGCTAAGGAATGGTTATACTATTTACCTTCCGGTAGTGTTACAACTTGGAACGGTTTGAAGAAACTCTTTTTAGAGAGATATTTCCCTGCATCAAAGGCAACTCAAATCCGTAAAGAAATTTGCGGCATTAAGCAGATGGTAGGCGAAACACTGTATGAATGCTGGGAACGGTATAAAAGATTAGTCGCTAGATGCCCACATCATCAATTTAGTGATGCTTTGATCATCCAGTACTTCTATGACGGACTTCAACCAAGCGACAGAAACCTTCTTGATGCTGCAGGTGGTGGTGCATTAGTAAACAAGACGGTAGCTCAGGCTAGAGATTTAATTGAAAACATGGCAGCAAACACTCAACAATTTTCAGGACGTGAGTCACTCGTCAAAAGGGTTTCTGAAGTTAGCTCTTCACCGCACCTAGAGCACAAAATCAGTCAAATGGAAAAAACGATACAACAAATGGCTGCGGTGATCATTCCATCTTATGAAGGAGAAGCCGAACAGGTGAATGCAATATTTCCAAATCAGCAGAGGCAAAGGTATGATCCTTATTCCAACACGTACAATCCAGGTTGGAGAGATCATCCGAATTTCAGTTATGCAAATCAGCAAGCTGCAGCTTCGAGGCCGGTTTTCAATCACCAAAATGGGATGCAACAGCAAGCGCAACCACCACAACAAGCTCAAAATTCAGAGTCGTCAGAGATGATTTCCATGATTAAAAATATGACGGCACAGATGCAGAAAAATCAGCAGAACACGGAAAACGCGATAAAAGAGTTACAAACTCAGATGACCGCTATGGCCGGTAGATTGAACCTTCTGGAGACACAGAATAGTGGGAAGCTCCCTTCTCAACCCATCAATCCAAGAGAAAATGTCAGTGCCGTGACATTGAGAAGTGGTACACGAACTGTACAACCAGAAGAAGCCGAGAAAATTAGAGACCCAAAAGGGCCGGTCCCGGAAAAAGAGAGTAACTGTAACTCTGAAGAGAGCCCTGATGCCTCTAAAAGTGCTGAGGTATGTAATGAAAATTCTAAAATCCCTCTACCTACTTACGTTCCTCCTCTACCTTTTCCTCGCAGGTTTGCTAATTCGAACAAGGCGGAACAAGATAAGAATATCTTAGAAATTTTCAAGAAAATTCACGTGAACATCCCACTGATTAACGCAATTAAACAGGTTCCCAAGTATGCGAGAATTCTGAAGGACTTGTGCACCAATAAACAAAAATTAAACGGTAATGAGAGTGGGGGTAAATGCTTCGGAAATCTTGCAAAAGAAACTCCCATTCAAATGTACAGATCCCAGTAGTTTCGATATTCCTATTTTTATTGGTAACACAACGTTTAATAAGGCCATGCTAGATTTAGGAGCATCAGTGAATGTTATGCCTGCATCTATATATGAATCTCTCAAGTTAGGACCTTTAAAAGAAACTGGAGTTTTTTTACAACTAGCTGACCGTTCTAATGTATACACTCGAGGTATTGTTGAAAATGTGCTTGTACGAGTTAATCAGTTAGTTTTTCCAGCAGATTTTTGTGTACTAGAGATGGCGGATGGATCAACTGATTCGTCTATACCGTTGCTACTGGGACGTCTATTCATGCAAACAGCGCGAACAAAAATTGATGTCTATAATGGGACATTGACAATGGAATTCGATGGAGAAATAATACGTTTCAACATTTATGAGACGATGCGATATCCTAGTGACGTACATTCTTGTTTTTCTATTAATGTTATTGATTCTTTGGCTAAACAAGTGTTTGATTTGGACAGGAAAGAGAAAACAAAGGCTTTGAATGATAATAGGATTTCTAAAAAAAAGTTTACTGTTGGACAGAAAGTTCTACTGTGTAGCTCTCGCCTTTATTGGAAGAAGTCTCGTTGGAAAGGACCCTTTATTGTGACTAACGTTTTTTCTCATGGTGCAATGGAGATTCGGAGCTTGTTAACGGGGAAGGAGCTTAAAGTGAATGGGCATCGCTTAAAGCCATATTACGAGCCGTTTGAGCCTGAAAAGGCTGAAATACAGTTAGAAGAGGCGCTCCCTCTAGAGGAGTAGCACAGAATGCCTCGTCGGGTTATCGACGTTAAACTAAGCGCTAAATGGGAGGCAACCCATTGGTTTTGTATTTCTATCTTTTGTTTTTGATTATTATTTTTATATCATGTTAGAATTTCCCATCTTGACGTTACATTGGAGGATTCAATTCACATTGAGGACAATTTAAAGTTTAAGTGTAGAGGAGTAATTAGGCATATATATTTTTAGGTAGAATATTTAAGCATACACACATTTGCATGAAAACCTTAACCTTTTAGAGATTTTAGAGACACTTAGCTTACGGATAGCTACGTTTACATACGGACTTCTACTCGAAATAACTGAACTTAGAAATATTAGAGAACTATATTCGGAGTGCTTAGTTTTTGAGAGGCTAGAGACGAACAAAATGGACCTAAACCGCCGTTAGGAGAGTACAGGTTAGACTTGTAATCATTCAATACCCATGAGTGAGGCACCAGACCTTCAATTATACGTTTAGAGTGTTTCATATGCGCTAATTCCGGGTAGAATGATGAGCTACCTAACCTCGCACCAATTTTCAGCACTATTTTTGATCTCTTGAGTGCTACTTTTTATCAACCATGAGGGTGTCATCAGGATTGCTAACTTATTCTTGTAGTTTGGTTTGCAGTTGGCATCTTTCTCTCGACAACGTCCATAGAAACATAGCATCATCAACAAGCGGAACATCAAAAATTTGAAGGAAAGTTGAAGACAGTCAAGGTACAAGCAACAATTTAAAGAGGAAATTCATATTTGAGTAAGCAACAATACAATTAAACATGTTGAAGACTTACAAGAGCGAAAGAAATCGAAAGGTGTGGATTCTATACAGATTTAGAGACGAAACAGAACTCACCGGAAGAGAAAATACTCACGTAACAAGAAATTGAGAAAAATAGCAAAGTGTCCAGGAGAAAGTGTATGAGGCAAGCAACTCAGGAAAAAAAAAAAAAAAAAAAAAAGTATTTTTTTTTTTTTTTTTTTGCTGACCCAGAGCTATTCGTTCTGAGTTACAGTGCTTGAAGTGGTATACAGGCCGTGAAGAGAAAAAGAGCTAAAAATCGTCAAGTTCTACCAAGTTCAAGAGTTCATTATCTACAGTTGATACCCAAGACGTCTCTATGGGATGTTGGGAGAGTGGTGCTGATTGTCGACCGGGTAAGGAGGTAAGTAACGATTCCCATCTTCGCATAATGGTTGATTTCCTTTCGTAGAGGTCACTAGAAAAATAAAAAGGGGTTCTTTCGTGTCCCATTTTCTATGGGATCACATCTTAATATGACTCGGAAGGTTACCTTTCCTTCCTACCCGTCAACATGTGTAGGCCTTCTATCTTTATTTTTGCCTGCACATATGTGAGAACCATAAAGTGCGTCTTTTGAGTGTCAAATTCATAAAACCCTATTGGTGAGGCAGAATTATTCGGTCACTCTCGAACCGGGACTCTTTTATTTGGTGGTTTTCTCCAAACTCAAGGATTAAGCATGAGAATAATGTTCTTTATATTTCTGACTTCTTATTGTTGATATGTAGAAACTTTATGTCTTCGTAGCTATTTGGATGCATGTGCTTTGGAAAATTTGGAAGTTGAAGTAGGTTTTGTGGGTACATCTCTGGTAAACCCTCACAAAACTATAACTCGTCCACTAGGGACACCTAGGTTTTAAAGGCTTGTTGCACATGCTAAGTGTAACCGTTTACTCGACGAAACGGAGTTGTATTTTAGATTAGTTTAGATTTGTAGTTTGCTCGAGGACTAGCAAAAGGCAAGTGTGGGGGAATTTGATAGGTGCATAAATCATACATTTTAAGTAGTTTTTCCTGACCCTTATTTGCTATATTTGAGTGAATTACTATGTTTTATCATTACTTTCGAAGTTTAGTTGTCTTTTCAGGTTACAGTTCAGAAACCTGCAGAATGGAGCTGTATGAGAAGAATTACCGAGGAGCCAGTAAAACTCTGCTTGATTCAGGCCTTTCACCATCCACAGTGTAGGAAATTTAATTACGAAGCCAACGGAGAAAAAACTAGGTCATTCTGATCTCGTATGAGGAAGTTATGGGCAAAGCCACATGGTGGCAAACTAGCTTGTGCTGCTAGCGCCCAGGCGCTAAGTTGGCTGAACCGTAGGTGCGAAGGTGCTAAGTGGTTAGTTGGAGTTGTTAGAGTGGTTTGGTGGACTAGTGGCTAGCCTTGGTGGAGTAGTAGCTAGTTTGGGGAAGTCATTATGGGATTAGGAAAGAATTTGGAGTTGCTATATCTTGTTGGGATGGAATAAGGAAACTTAGCACATTTCCTAATTCCACTAGGATTGTGAAAGTGGCTAACTCAAGTTCTATAAAAGGAACTCAGGCCTTTCTCGTGGCAAGCCTTTTGGAGAGGTAGCTATAGCACATATTAGAGGTCCAAGGGATATTTGGGGGTCAGGTTTACTATACAAGGCAAGACACAAGTCTACTCACGTAAGGAAAGCTAAAAACGCAAGGATTCTCGGCTGGGCTGGAATTTCCCTCACGTATAAGAGGGAGAAGTTGGCTGGAAATAGAACATCATCTAGTTCACGTTATCATACAGGAGATTAGGTTTGAGGAGAAGAAAAGAGGCGCAAGAACACAGCAAAGGAAAAGGGGACAGCGCAACTTGAAGGCTGGCCACTTTTTCATACAGGCGATTCTGCAGAAACAATTCTTCGCTATCTTTCCGGGTTTGATTGTATTTTCTTTATTGATTTCCATGGGTTTTGAGAAACCCATGATGAGCTAAACCCTCTATATTGGTTTGGGATGTAATCTGAAGTTGGAAAACATGTTTATCAATTGAATGGCGCATGCTCACATGTTCATGTTGTTTTTAATATCGTTCATGTTCTACTGATTATAATGCCATGTATGATTGATTGTTTGTTTGTTTGAGTCGCGAATTGAATAAGCATGCATTGATATCTACAACTAAATTAGAGTTTTCGATCCGGAATTGTCGAAGGACTCTGGTTACAAGTAGTATAGCATATTTGTTAACGATACTTAAAATTTCCATGCAAGTATGTGTAGAAGCTTGACCTAGGTTGAATCCGAGTTGCACTTTGCGCCGGGTTACTTAGAATAACCTCAACTCACAAAGACCATTGCTCTCATTGGGTTGAACTTGTGTGGTGCATTACACCAAGTTATAAAGGATTCAGAGAGTGGCGCGATACCCTCTCTAATGATATTAGGAGTTTTGCCGGAGTAGACCTGCGATAAGATGCTTTAGGGTTATTGGTGTTACTAATGCATGAATGTTGAGTTTGCTTTGATTGATAACATGTTGGAAAACTGACGATGGATTCTCTAACCAATACTTCTCTCTCTGATATTTGTTTTTATTAATCTTCTTTAGCTTGTTTTAGTATAATTTAGTTAAAATCACAACAAACCCCCCCCCCCCCCTGTTTACTTGCGTAATTGAAAGTAATTAACAATCACTAGCCTCTCTGTGGGAACGAACTTGTTCTTATTTGCTATACTTTAATCTATTTTGGAAGAGTAAGAACTCGATTATTTTGGTTGATTACGACACGACCAACTAACACCAAATTTCAAACATAATTAGCAACAATCCTAACGCTAGCAATAATGTCAACATTGGCGCTGCTAGCAATAACGCTAGTACCAGCACTAGTGTTAGTTACGAGGCAAAAATCATACATACGGGATGCGCCAACAACAAACATGCATGTTTGGCAATTTTAGATGTACTCGATAAAGCAATACAAGTATGAGTATTTCAAGTAGGGGATTTGGAACTCAAAACATCTAAGCATATTAACCAAGATATGTCTACTCCAAAATTTTCTCCAAAATGGGAAGGGCCTTATGTAGTCTCCAAGGCCATGCCAAGCGGGTATTACGGGATCGTAAATATTAATGGAAGAACTGTGGGTACATTCATCAATGGTAAGTGGATCAAGGCAATAATCCTGTGATAGATGTTACGAGAATATGAGGTTAGTTTTTCACCAG